>JAGVSQ010004039.1:0-14766 GCA_022683975.1 Rhyacophila evoluta
CAGTCAATGAAACGGTACTATTTTCACTAAAGAACACAAATGTAAGTTTAATTATATTTTAAATGTCAATTAACATACTTATTATACCAAAGTATATAATATTAGTTTGAAATATTGTGGTGTTTTTAAGTTTCTGTAAAATTGGATTCGACGGGACGTGGTGTATATTTATTTGTATGGCAGAGTTCATTTTTTGGCACTATCGGGTTGTATGTGTACGACGTGCAATCAAAACATCAAAATCAGGATTGGAAAATTACGACCCATCTGTAAATTTATAAATTTCAAATAAAGGATATGTGATAGACAAATTCAATAAACATAATATCGGACAATATTTTGTATATTATTTTTTATCCTATCCGCTCCCAAAATCGAACACATGGATATTTATGCTTAGATGGTTATTCCAGAAATGTAGTAAATAGATCTCGTCAATGTAAAAACTTACCTTGGTAGATATGTTTAATTTGATACGGTTAAGAACTAATTTCATTTATTTTTATAATCAGATACATTTTAAAAGATTTTTCACTTCAGTTTTTCCGATCATATTTTTAATTAATAATAATAATAAATGATTCAAATGTAACTTTTGTACATAAAACCTTAATACTCCGCATATTTCCATGGCATTAAGAACACAATAAATCAGTTTACAAATTTGTGCAATGGCATAACAGTAATTTATTGATGATTTATTTATTTTGAAATAAATTAATAATTTGATTTAAACATTAACCAAATAAAATACCTGCCTTACATATAAAGAAAGAGAAATAAACATATAGTAAAATTTAAGCCATGTATAAGTAGTATGACTTATAAACAATTTTACAAGATCTGATACAACTATAAATGCAAAATATAGGTTATCAATATGTTTAAATTCCTATTAAATCGGTAAAAATCGGCAAAATTATAGTCAGACGTGAAATTTTTATTTTTGTTAACAGTTTTTCTTTTCAGAATCTTTTTGCTATTTTTAAATATCATGAACGATTTTTTACTTATATAAGTGTCGTAATTCTTTCATAATATTTTTCTTTCACATTCTTTCTCTCAGTTTATTATATAACGCACGATTCTGTCTTATAAAAAATAATAATTCCTATTGAACAAAAAAAAATGTTTTTTTCAATATTGCATTATTATAATGAATCCTGTCTATGATTATCGTTATTCGGTAAGAATTTACTGCACTGTCAACATCGGTCGATTGTATTCACTATGGTGCATTCATGTCAACATTGTATTCCATAATAAAAACACGTTAGGCTGTCAGAAAATGTAATAATATTTTCCCCAAGAACTTCTATCATTGTAAATTAGTGATGACGACCTCTCGGGCCCATAGGCCATTTAAAAGCCGGACGGGCTTGTATTTTTTAATTATATTTTTTATCATAGGCGTAATCTACTACCATCAATCGAATCAAGCTAAGTTACAAATTTTGAAACATTCCGAGCAAAGATGTTTATTAGGTCAGGAGTTACTTTCTTCACAACTTCAAGGTAAGGTTTGGGCTTATCTAGGGCCGAAGCGTACGATGATTTTTGACAGTTAATTTAACTAATGCATAGAATATCGAAAACATACATATGGTTTGCCCTTAACAATTCGTTTCCGCCAGCGTAGTTTCATTTATGAATTGTTATTAATAAACTTAATATTATTATTAATAATATTAGGTGTATTTCCTGTTTGATTTGCAATTATGAAGTTAGTCACAGAACTTTCGCAAATTTCATGATTAACCAGCCAGCAATCGGCAGCGCTATCCACGCTATGCACTTGCTTAGTTTGACGTTTCAATGTTTCAATTATTGATAAAAATCCACTTCAAAACAACACTGAAACAATTTTTTCAAAAAACATTTTCATTCTGCAAATTTGTTATAAAGTATTAACACTTTATCACGGTTATTCAGAAATTCTGTAATCAATAGAATCAAAAGCATATTATTGATGATTAAGTGTTTATTATTAATCTCTGTGTATATACAAAAGCAAGCATTCAAAAAATGGACACGGACTTAGCACGACTTGTCGGTAATAACGGGATCTGTGCCATGCGCATACGCAGTTGAAACATCAAAATAGTGATTCCGGTTGCTGCCAACTTAAACATGTATTTTACGAAAGTTCTGTGATTAACCTAATAAGTATTGCTGATATAAATGTTCCTGATGTCCTGTCAAAAAAATTAAGCCAGCAGTATAGAATTTTGACATATAAACACATTTCGACGTATGACAATATGTATCCATCGATGCTGTTTTATAATAATTAATTATTTTTGAAAACATTAATTATAATTAATCAAGATTTATTATTAAATATTCAAAATAAAGCATTACTTTTCAAACAAAAATCAACAGCAAAATATTAATTATAACGTTTGAACAAAAAATCATAATGTATAGCAAATATCACCATCACAACATTATTATGGCAGTATTATTACATCTTATTTACATGTTCGTATATAAAACTAATTTTCGGTCGAAGGACATTTCTTAAGTTGTATTTTAATATTGCGTGAAAATTTTCAATAATATTATAATAATGATTTTTTTATTGGCTTCGTAATTCTTTGTTGATTTAGTTTGTCATAATTAATGTAAATCTGAAAATGCAGAACTGGATGCCCATTGGGTTGAGTAATTGTCTGATAAGCAATTCTTGTGAAACCTAATCTGTCAAGACATGTTGCAAAAATCAATATATTCCACTTTCGGAGCGGACATCTTTCCACTGTGTAGATACATATGCTTTACTTAAGGGGCGAATGTGGTTAAAAAAAAATGTGCCAACTCAAATACTTTGACAGTTTAACGTCAGGAATTCAGGCACTAGATAACCAGTCAGTAAGTTAGATTAGTAATTTCCGGTCTGACAACATTTTTATGGATTTCATTGTGCTTAAAAATCTTAAGTCTTTCTTATTATTAGCCATATTATTATTGTTTGATTTAGTAAATATTAATAGTTAGTTATTAAAAGTTGTAATTAATATTATAAGCTTTTATTATCTTATATAATTGGTAATGGATACTAACTGTTACGCGTAAATCTACATGTACGTCAAAATGTAGTACTGAAAACTTAAATCAGCTCTCAAAAATCATCATACAATTCTGCCCAGATTTGGTATTGAAAAAGTCATTTATTCCAATTTGGTAAAAAGTTTATCGGTAACACATTTCCGTCAAAATTTTAGCCGATGTTATAGAAGGACACATTTTGATCGTTGTAGACCAGCTATATTTATTGATCATTTCAAAACACAAACAATGATACAACGCGTACCTCTGTTGTGTCGCAAACAACAAATGAAATAATCATAACTTAAATCAAACTGATAGGGACTAATTACAAATCAATATATAATTGTTGAAGTGCGAGTGCAGTGCTATTGTAAGTATTAGGATACCATGAATGATTCACTGTACATTAAATAATGTTATTCCTTGTACCTGCTTGACCAATACACTTTTTTGAAGATAACAGATTTATAAAAAAAACCTATTTCTGTTACGCCTTCTATCAAACATCATTAAAAAAGATCTGTGTGTGCTTTGTTTATTTTTTTACTTTTTGGTTACTCAAAAACATTAGATAAAAGGGCACAAGAAAGCTATCTTGTAGGTGTTTATTTATTTTTGCTAGCTAGCTGCAAAAACAATGTTCAAATTCTTGACTATGATTATCAAATTTTGATTATTATGACTTAATGAAAGATGCCAACTCTATAATTTTTTCGAATAACATTGCGATTTTGCAAAATTACTTCATAATCTAATTCTAATTTAAACTAACACTTGCGCTACTGCGATTTTTATGTTTCAAAATACTATGTGAATCTTTGTTGCAATCATTATTATTAAACCTTGCGGAAACCAATTACATTTTAATAATAATAATAATACGTCTCCCCGGTTAGCGTAGTTAGTAGCGTGCGCGACTAGCAAACCAGGGGATGCGAGTTCGATTTCCCATCTGTCGGATTTTCAAAATCTGAAAATGCAGGACTGGATACCCATTGTCATAATTGAAATAATCTGTCAAGACTTCTTCACATTGCGAAGATCCATATACTCCTCTTTCGGAGTGAACATCTTCACACTGTGTAGATTCATATACTCCACTTTGGAAGCGAACATAGTATAGTAAATAATTATACTTTTGACATATGAGTCGTTGAGTAGCAAAAAAAGCATTCTAGAGATTTGATCAGCAAGCATCCTGAGTGCTTTTTGCAATTCGATGAGTATTATATTACATTCTCTTTCACAACTTTAATTTGTCCAAAAAGCATAAAAACATTTGTTATTATTTTAATACATCTATGTGATTGTTATTCGTCAGCTTTTTACATTATATTTATATTGTATTTATCAGTTGTCACAGACTACAAGGGACGCATTGAACAAAATTTAGCAGCAGAAAAGATGGAGCATTCTAGAGCAATCGCTGCAATACGTACACGACAACAAGGTGAAATGGATTCACTGCGGCAACATCATTCGCTCTTGCAGGTTTGAAGAATTGAATGTAGTTAATACTCTTATTTTAGTAAATTTTTATATCTATCTATACTATAATTATGTAAATTCAGTTTGAAATCTCAAAATATATTTCAGTGATCATTTGTATTTGTATGCAGTTGTCACCAAGCATATTGATAATTTTTAATATTGTATATGATTTTTAGTGTACTTTATTTGATAAAAACAACATTGTCTCGATAACTCATGTATAGCCAAAAGGATGTTAAAGGAAAGATTTTTCTGACAATCCTTTGTCGATTAAAAAAAAAAGTGTCTATTACGATCACAACTCTAAACTGAGATATTAGATTTGCATTGCCTTTAAAAGGAAAAAAAATTCACACAACAAAATTTTTGATTTCGGTGCATAACTTTTTTCCTTATTCGTCACCTCAAAATTTCTTGGGGTGTATGACACCTTGCCCAGGCCTGGTAGTATTTCTAAAAAAATGTTTATTATATTATTTCAGGGTCAATTCGACGACCTCACTGTAGAATGTACTAAAATGCGTGATGCTGTTAAAGCTGATAGAGATTCATTGAATAAATATTTGGTAAATATATTTTACTTCATTTATGAAAAATAATTAATCTGGTTATTTAAAAATTAAGAACAATTAATTATCAATGTGATTGTTATTCACACTGCATAGATTTGTATATTTAGGAAGCGTTGCTAAATTTGATTGATATGTGGCTAATTTGAAAATTAACAGATTTCTCTTAATTCACAGAAGTCATATACTGAAGAACAATCTAAGAAGAAAGGTCTTCAAAAGAAACTAGATGCTAAATCGCAAGAAGCTGTAAACATCCAGAGTCAATTAAATAATTTCATTCAAGAAAATGAAAAGTTGAAGCGACAGCTCGAAGTGAGAATATGTGAATAATATAATATTGTCCCTGTTTCTATGCCTGATTAAACACATTCTATAATTTAGGAAGTATCTTTTATAATATTGTGCCAAAAATTGTCATCAGTCATTCAACTAACCTCTATATAAAGATAAGAGTGAACCATAAATCGAACTTCTGGATATAAATGCATTTTATTGGAAGAAAAAATAACAGATATAAATTTCACTCATTTAAAAGGAATTGAACCTCGACTGATTATAGATTCTTAATTTGACTAGACATTATTAAAAACTTTTTTTACCGGCTGATCTTAGTTATAAACAATTGAAATAAAGTCCAGTATTACTATAATTTGAACTAGTTTTTTTATTCACAGATTATAATATTTATTCTAATTTAATGTAAGTAAGCCACATTAAATCAAACTTTAAGTAAGATAATAGTATACAATTTTATAAATAAGTTAATCAATAAATTTTAAGTTCGGTTCAAACCAAATTTTTAGTAAGGCTCTTATCTTAAACTGTAACATATGCGGCAACTATGAGAGGTGTGATGGAACTTTTTCCTACACCAAATAGCCGTTTTTTGTTCTTTTTATATCCGTATTTTCTGATTTTTGTAATTGTTATAAACATTATATAGAAAAATTTTAAAAAACTTTTCCCAACAAATGTTGTCCCAACCATTACTTCTTCATCATTTGAAATTTTATTTTTTAAATCTTACACGATTCCATCTCTAGACTTAAATTATTTGTGAAATAAAAGTTTTTTGTTATCATTATGACACACCAGCTATTACCAAAATTTATTCAATGTGAATTATTTTATATTTTCAGATTTTATCAAGGAATACAGTCTCTCAACCAAGTATGTTTTCACAACAGGATAACATAAATAATAATAAAAATATTAATAAGCAAATCACAGTAGCAAATGATGTTTATTTGGTATCAGTAAACTCTAATATGTCCAAAATAGAAGTACCCCATGAAACTCTAAAGGTATATAATATATATATGTGTTAAATATGTTATTAATTGCTTTAATTATATCTATCTAATTTACTGTTAAAAATTTCCTGCTAGATTTAACCCTTTTACTGCCACTCGCGATCTATATGATCTTGCCTTGTATGCCAGCAATTTTTGAGATATTAAAGTGTCCAAGAAAAATGATTTGACTTATGAAATTTGAGACTCATGGATGTTTGTTGTGACTTTGTATATATATGTGTCACATGTATGCATGTTGCGGGATAGTTATGAGGATAAAAAATACAGTTGCATATACTAAAAGTCGAAATAAATTTCTGATTTCTGTAAAATCAACAAAAATCGGCGAGTTAACTCGTCCATGGCATGGAACACGTTGATTGAATTATAAAATATTTTTTTATTTTCATAAAAGATTGTTTTGTTCTTATTATTTGACGCGACACTATGTACAATAAATTAACATGTATAATATATACACGATAAAATCTAATCGATTAAGTCAGCACTTACGACCCCTGTCCAATTTGGGCTAAAATAATATTGAATAACTAGGAACATATTCTTCAGTATAATGTCGTCAGCAAAATCATTTTTCAGACTTCGAATATTGTAAGTTTAGTAAAAGAAATGACTCACAGATGAGACTTTGGGGTACAGAGCGCATCATCGGTCGACCCACCAGCGAGTTGTTGCCGTACATAGGGTTAAGAAGAAAAAAAAAAAAAATTACATCATTGCTATTACGAGTGCTATCACAATCTAAGATTTGTTTTGGATGCAGCAACAAAATTTTACATCTGTGATTATTAAGTGTACCAATTTTTCAATTCGGTGCATGAAGCATTCCACAATCAGTTACAACTTCACAGCCAGCAAATACTCGAGATTCCATCTTTAGCCTCTTAATGGTTTCATGCATTATTTATTATTTTTTGTTATCAGACATACAGTACAAACAACTTAACCAACTTAGTCTCCCAATACTGATTGATTTGACTGTGAAAAGCAGGAGAATTCATATAATATTCAGTTGTATAATATTATATCTACTTTGATACTATACTTAATCTTATTCCAGTTGCAAAGTACACCTGTTATCCCCAAAAAGCAATTTAAATCACAAAGTATCCCTGAAGGTGTGGCCCCAGAACTGATGGTTAATGAAGATTTTAATATCAAAACCGATGCAAAAGCTAACAATCAGCCTTCAAAAGATTTTGAAAGTCATATTGCTGATGTAGATGGTAAACAATTGAATGATATTGAAGACCAGCCTGATAAAAGTCCACACAATGCCGACAAGAGCAATGATGCACTTAAACATGACATTGATGCAAATAATATCAAAATAATACCTCAAGACAATGCTCATAGAGAAGATGAACTATTTAAATTAGATAATAATGTCAACTTGGATTCTGACATCAGTAATGTGGTTAGGAAAAATGGAAACGACCAGGACTTTAATGATGTAAATAACCTAGATCATGCAGAACCAGCAGCACAAAATAACTTTGGTGATGATGGTAAATATTTGTTATTTACTAATTTTTTTCTCACGATTCATCGACCCTTAACATATAAAAGCTAGTTTTAAATACATCATAATATAGTTTCAAATAGCTGATCAAATCCTATATAGACCTATGTAACAGTGTGCAAATATCTTTTTATTTTTCCTCCATATCCACTCCCTACATGGAGCATATGGACACCTCATCCGTATTCAAGAATATCTGTAGCATATAGTATATGTGTAGCCTAAATTGACACCAACTTATAAACACTAAAAAATACCACTAAATATTCCAGTATAGCGCTATGAAAATTATTGAAGAAGAAAAAAACATAGCTTTCCGCTGATTATCACCCAATATGCATACCTGTGAATTTAATAACGAAGCCTCCTCAAATCATCTTAATGCTTGACATGTTTTAGTAATCTCAATATCACTTATTGTATTTATGTGTCCATCTAATAATGGTAATGTTATTTATATTCACTATGTATTCCAGCAGGGAATTATTGCATAAAAATATACTAAATATACTTTTGTGGCCAACTAGCAAAAATATAAAATAGTATATAATTTTTTTAGAGAGCTAAACTCAATACCGACTACTTGTGTAATATCTATTTCTACTTTTTGAATAGTGAATTATTCAAACTTGAATTAATAAGTGGAGTGTCCGAAGTGAAGCATATGGATCTACGCAGTGTGAAGATGTCTGATCTGAAAGTGGAGCATATGCTTTGCAATGTAAAGACATGTCGTGACAGATTATTTTTTACTAGAATTGCATATCGGACAATTTATTGCTCCCCGCATTTCCTGGATGCTAGGCGCACACGCTAACCTGTACACTACTGCTTCAAACTTATTATATTTTTTTCTTTCAGAAGAACCTGATGAATACGGCGCGCACAGAGAACTTGTTGGTCGTGAACCAGTTATTAGAGATTAATATACTTACAGCATACTTA
The DNA here is from genome assembly GCA_022683975.1 of Rhyacophila evoluta. NCBI lineage: Eukaryota > Metazoa > Arthropoda > Insecta > Trichoptera > Rhyacophilidae > Rhyacophila > Rhyacophila evoluta. Next base: position 8,898 of record JAGVSQ010004039.1, read on the forward strand.
AATATAAGAGTTTTACAGGACTGTGTAGCTTCACCGAATATATATTAAATATCGCAACAAATATGCTTAAAATAATAGTGACATATATATTATATTTAATGTTTTAATTGTAGTTTTTGGAAATTGGCACACATTTAGAAATATAATATTGTGAACATACAGTATTTCTTCGATTCCATGACGCTATTGATTATAAGACACATCTTAGTTTCAGTATCTTCGACAGAATGAAAATGATATGCTAAAAGAAATCAACCAATATTTGTTATTGATAGAGTAATTTTGCAACAATAATCATGTTAATTATTATCATATTATAGTAGGTTACCATACTTTGTATTATCAGCTATCTTAAATTTATTATCTTATAATATATGGTTTTTTGAAGCAATAATTACCAGCAATCAATGTAACATTAAAAGAATGCTAAAATATTACTTCAGAGATTAGCCAAACACTTTTAAAATTAAAAAGACTGATTCTGAACCGAAGCCTGTTCTTAATGATGTTTATGTGAAAAAAAATATCCACCTCGGAGTCGAAGATATATGATTATAATGAATGCGCAAATAATACTTTGAACTCTTGAATTTTTGATAATTATAAATAAACAGCTTATTGGGAGAATTCAGCTTTTTAATAGTTAGTCACAAATAGAATAGAATTCAAATTTATTTTCTTTCCAGCATGCATTGTGTACTTTGACAAATATTTCTCATTTTTGTTCCTTTCATGAGTTATATTTTATGAACCATGTTCATCATAAAATTTAATGCTTTTTCTCAATGAGATAAAGGAGCATAGATAGTGAGAAAAAAATGAGTATATAATAGACAATTTTTTTACGAAATTGTGTCTCAGTTATTATGTAATGTCGTATTTATTTTATACATCCTAATATTATGACCCTAAAATAAATTATTGGTAAACTAATATTTCTTTTTGATTTTTGTAACCTAAATCCAAAAATTATATTTTAATATTCCATAAGATTTTATAATTTGGCAGTATTCTAAATTAATGAAATAATCAAATCAGCTATTAAGAATAACTTTTTATAGTAAAATTATACTGTCTATGGTGCTTAAATAGTCAACATTAATGTTCACTCCAGAATTGTAGATTTATTCATGTTTATTGTTTTTGTTTTATTATCTCAATGATTTCAGAAATTAAAGCATTCTTGATATTTGAATCATGCACACGTAGAAGGGTATATGTGTTAACTGATATCAAATAACGTTAAGTCCACTGAATGTCAAACTAAGAAAAATGCAATTTTATCGCACATTGTAAAAAAATCAATGGTGTGATTTTACTAAATGGTAGAATCTAGTAACCATCACGGATACAACAATACTTGCAGCTATTACTTTGATGCAGCAGCAAACAAATATTTTTAATTTGGACGTAAAGAGTGAACTTTTGTGGATTTAAAGTACATGCAGATTTGTATGTATGAACATATAATGTTGTTTTTTCAATGTATGGACTTAATGACAATTGATATCAATCAACACATATACGCTTTTTTTAACTTTAGAGTGAAGAGGCTCAATTTTTTAGCACAAACAAAATTATTGCAATGATACATTTATGGGATTTTCAGCTAAGTTCATTCAACTTTGAGTATTACAAAAATATAGCAGTTTTTTCATGTTATATAAAACCTTTTACATCTTAACGCCATTGTATTTGTTCATATAGAAGATACTTTTTTGATCCTGATAAGTCAGCAGGGAGATATTTTTACTGAAGTAATGGTTTTCCTAACGTGGGAAGGTCTTGATATGGTGGCTTATTTTGAAGCTATCCGAAACCATCAGTCATATTAAAATCGCCTGTTTCTAATCATTTTGAATTACTATGCAAGTGTCTTTTTGTAGGGAATATAATTGGTAGAACCATATACTACAATATACTCAAATGTAACTTGTTGTCTGGAAATGACATGTTATATTACATATACCCTTATACTGCTAACCTATTTTCTCATCTTTTTCCCGGATCTTGTGGCACTATTTTTCGAAAACTATTAATTCCCACTATTCTTCAGCAGGTGAAACATTTACACATCGCTCGCCGGCCATCATAAATATATGCTGTTCGCATATATATCATTTTAACACAAATCAAAAGACTATCATCAAAAAAACATATTTTCTGTCGTCACTGTAATACAAGCAATACATACAACGATGTAGAATATAGCACACTTCCTATTGCACTCAAAAAACGCATTTTGGTGTGAATTTAATTAATTTAATGTCTGTGTGTGAGTTTAGGGAATTTTTAAATATTAAAGATGAATATAATTATATCACAAATTTATCAACCATCAAATTATAATAGCAATAAATAGTCTAATTTAGTATGTTCACTGCTTAAGATTCCATTAGCAAACATAATAAATCTGTTGAAAAATTCACTTTCAATGAAAATTATCAATAATAATCAAATATGTGACAGGAGGTATAATTTATTGACAGTGCACAAAAATAAAAGAATAAAATCTCAGCACAATGACACTAATATAGTATCTTGCACATAGCTCAAATTCATACAATAACGGGTAATATGGGTCATTACCAATAAAAGTATTAATCAATGGATTTATGGATCTAAATAAAGGTTCAGTTTATTGATGCAGTAATTATTAATTTCTCATATTTTTCTCTTTATAATTGTTTTAGATAATAAAAATCCAATTTTCACTTTTAGACAATCAATTAAATGATCTAATGTAATCTTAACGGATTTTTATAAAAATATTTTAGACAATCAGTGAATACTAAACCAGTAATGTGTTGCTTCAATAGGTATAAATGTTGATAATAAACATTGCAGGTTCAAATTCTGAAGCTGTGCAGGATTTTATTTTTCAAAAATGCAAGACTAGATCCCCATTAGGTTGAGCAACTGAAATCCTCATGAAAAACAATAAGTTAAAATAATTTCTCACACTGCTGAAATGCATAAGGTGTGTGTGAATATACTTTAAAAAAATCATTTATGAAGCATTATTATAATAATATAAATGATTGAAATACGTTTAGAGTATAAAACTATTTATTTAGAATAAATCAAAATCAATTATGGTAATACTCAATACTTCATAATAATTTTATGGTAACAATACATAGTATAAATAAATCATATATTCTTGTAATTATTAATTAACACTGCACCGGTGTACCATCTGGATTTAATGGAGCCTTTGGCTTACAAATTTTAGTCCTACCATTAGATCCATAAACTAAATTACAAGAAAATGTAAAATATCCACATGTTGATGATTTTGTGTAATATGTATGTGCATACTTCTTATTTTGTAAATTATTTTTGTCAGAATCTAATTCACCAGCAACAGTTTTTGTTACAGTGACATACTCCTCTGGAGCATATCCATTTTTATTACTTTTTAAATTATATCTATTCATGTATCGACGATTTGTTGATGGACCTTGTACATACTGATAACTCGGAACCCAACTTCTGACGGTTGGTTGAGCTTTTGTTATAGGTTTGCTGTATGTGACATTTCCAGAACCAGGTGTCAAAGTAATAGTTTGAGCTTGTGATTCTCCATTTTCATCTGTATAAGCAAATGTATCGTCACCATCAGAAACAGAACTAACACGACCTCTAAAACCAATTGGGATCGTATAACCCTGTGTTCCAGGAATCACTTCGCCTGGTTGGAATAACATTCCTTCTTTGAGAAGACCTGTCTGAGAAGAGTCTTGGATAACTTTTGCCCCATTATTTTCAAGAGGACCAAGTATAATGTGTTGTCTCTGCCCGTGACCAGATTGCTGCACAACAACATCTCTTGGACTATTTATAGCCTGTGATTTTTGCTGAGAAGCTTCCGTACTGTGATAAAAATCTAAATCATAATCATCATCCTCATCTGCTTCTTCATTATCATATTCATCCATAATTTGGGGATCTTTGTCTTCAGAATACATTGGTTCGTTTTGTACCTTTGATTGGCGAATTTTTTTTGTTGGATTTAAAGATAAAACACCACTATTGGAATTTTGTACATCATGACTTTCAACATGAGTGCGTTCAAATTTTTTTGATTCTGACTCTAACATACCTTCATTCGATGTCATTTCAGTATTCATAGCAGAGAATTGTGCTTGCGGAGTCATACTAACTTCACCTATCAGCGGTTTTGGAGTGAAAAGAACCAATGGTCTGATTATTGTTTTATTTTTTGAAAAATTGTCTTTACCTCCGGATCCAGCTTGTGCTGCGCCATTATAACTTAATCCATATTTGAATTTACCCTGAATTTGGGTTTGCGACTGCCCTGCATAATTACCAGATTGTGCAGATGCCGTACCACCACCATAGAACGGTGAACCAGGTTTACTATCTTCTTCTCTATTTTTAGTTTCTTGGTATGGCTGAAAACCAATTTGGGCTTGTGAGGATGTACTTCCAGGACCATTAGCTTGGGCATCAGCCATTCCACCTTTGGAACTTGCTTCAACTTGAGTATTGGTTCCATGATTCCAGCCGCCACTTTGGGCTCCAGCTATTGTTGCTCCATTTTCTGACCCAAGCTGCAACTGAGCTTGAGATTGACCATACCCAGCATTCCCCTGTGCACTACTTGTTGCGCCTTTCCCTCCAACTGATATTTGAGATTGAGCACCTCTATTTGCATCAATTGTTTGAGCTTGCGCTGAAAATGAGCCAGAACCAGTATATGAGCCAATAATTTGTGACTGTGCTGTACCACCACCTTGTTTGCCAGAAGACAAGGCACTAGCCTTAGTTTCGTTATGCAATTGCTGAATTGAAGTTTCTGCTTGAGAGTTTGTGTCTTCGATATTGTCGGTATACTGATTACCATATCCTCTGCCGCCTACTTGAGTATCTGATGTACCATAATTTGTTCCGCCTATATCTGTTTGTGTAGGTTGTCTTTTATTGGTTTCATAGGAGGGATACCCATTCTGAGACTCCGGATATGGTGGATAGTAAGAACCACTCTGACTACCTGGTGGACCTACATTTGATCCTTGGGTATAATCTGGAGGGTATCTACCACCTTGATGAGTTTGATCATATGTTCCTGGATAATTTTCATTTGTTTTATCTGAACCTAATCCTGGTCTTTGGGAGTATGGGCCTGGTGGATCATGATGCACATTACCATTTTCAGGATATCTAAAATGATCTCTATCAGGATATGTGTACTTTCCTGGAATATTTGAATCTGATGTTTGACTTGGTAATCTTGGAGAATTTCCATGTGTGTCTGAAATGCCTGGCCTTCCTGCCTCAGGATATCCTGGTTTTCTTTGACTGTTATAGGAATTATCTGGATTATATCCAGTTATATCAGGTCGATTATATTCAGATGGGGCTGGAAACTGATTTCGTCCTGGCTGCTGTTGTCCATCTAAATAGCCGCCATGAAGATCGTGACCATCTATAACTGGTCTTGTCTGATCAGAGTGACTTCCAGGCTTCTGTGAATCTGGATATAACTGTTCTCTTGTAGGACCTTGTCCTGGGCGATTTAAGTAACTATTTGAAGTGGATGGATAATTGCCACCACTTTGCTGATTAAAATCGTTTTTTCCAGGATATGTCCCAAGAGAACCGGGTGTATCAGGATATTGATTTGGGTAACGATCGGATCCTGTTGGTGGTATTTTGCCATTTCCACTATAGGAATCTCTTTCTCCGTTTGGGTAAGTACCAGTTGATCCTGGTGCATTAGGGTATTGATTTGGATATCTATCAGATCCAACTGGTGGTAGATTACCGCTCCCACCTAATGAATCTGCTCCTCCACTCGGGTAAGTTCCAGTTGGTGCTGGTGTATCAGGATATTGATTTGGGT
>JAGVSQ010004040.1:0-20204 GCA_022683975.1 Rhyacophila evoluta
ATTACACAATACTCTTTTATAGTGCATTGCAACGCATGTCGGGTTCAGCTAGTATTAAATAAAAATTCTAAAATAGTAAGGGAATATTTCTTAGATGATTACGTAAAAATCACAATCATAATATCCCAATGGAATGTGCATGCGAAAATATTTATTTATTACATTGATATGTAATATAATTGACGATGTCAAACTTATAATATTATATTATAAGCCATTTTGTCTGATAGTTGTCATTTATATTATTTCATATCCCACTCCTTAATTTATGTCGTTGTATTATTTTTGACATCATTAATACAACGTGAGGGTGAGGAAGTTAGAGAAATGATGCGTATGCAATAAGACATTAAAAAAACGAATGTCAAAATCTTAGTTATAATATCTCAAATCTATTATGTTAATATTGATATTTTTTTACCATATCCGCCTTGAAAGTGGAGCACGTGGATCTACGCTATGTGAAAGTAAAAGTTAATTTATTTTAGAAACAAATATACGGCAAATAATTCTTTAGGGTTAATACATGTGAAGTGAAAGATGGGATATACATATAGTAATAATTAATTTTGTTGAATTTACGTATGTTTCAAAAGTATTCCAGAAACAACGCTATGTTGTGGGTGAATTGTTTTCTTTGATACAGTATAAGTGAACCTGAAACAACATCCCCTTATGGGGCAATCGCTACCCCCTAATTTTTCATCCCAACCCTCTGGGCGGAGCAATGTCAGCCTTTCGATCGAGCGATGAGTGCCGTAATGAATGCCAGTTAATTAAATCGGATCGACTGAAATAACAGCGAGCGAGGAATTAGAGATATGCCTATACTTATTTCCTGTTTAGGGCGCGAATAGTTTTTTCCGTTAGATATATAATCCGGTTATACAACTTATGATCAAAAAGATTAAAAGCAAATTTGAATTCTGATTATGACGGCATACCATATTTAAGTGCGTATTTCTTTTTTGTAAGTTTAACGATAATAACAATGGAGTGACAAAATGAACTAAAATATTTCACGTCACCTTACGGTGTTAAGGTCAGTTTGACCCTCTACTAGACCAGTTAACCATATTCACTTGGTTTTAATGAAAGGTTATTTTTTAGAATTTAGAAAATGCATTATATTAAGGCCAAGGAAAAAGATCTTTCCTTACAAAGGCGTAATATTAACAGACCCGCGTTAGAATATCTATCATGCATAATCTATCACATCCCAACTGACGTCTTAGAAATTTGTTTCTAGGAGTATCTTGCATCTTATATTTACTATACCACGGATTACCGGTGTAATAACTGGTAGAAATATGGAGAATAGTAGAGAACCATTAAGTACCTAATGAAATGACTCTCACAAGGCAGCAAAAGTCTTTTGTCATTCCAAAATGAAGATTGTCACATGGGGATAATAATTTTGACTCCAGATTATAATAATTCCCAGTTATTGGCTTTATATCTTGCCTTGGCGGTTATGTCTCCAAGTTTTATGAGGTTGGCCCTATTTACTCCATCACTTAATTATTCTCAAACTCTCCGTATATAGGTTGAAAGGGAAGCTAGTTCGACAATATGTCAGACTGATAGATAGATTACGATTTGGTTTCTAAGAGAAATATTTTATTACTCTTAAAGAATTGCAGCATTTTAGGTTGGACAAAAAGTTGTCTTTTAGTTAAGGTTTGCATTTATAGAGATTATTTAATCTTGGTTGACGTAATTTACATGACTTCTTACTAAGTCTTAAAAGTAACCAAAGTGTTTGATGAGCTGCTCTCTCCTTTTGTGTATATGTATAGTGTAGATAAGTATGTAAAAGATTATTTAGAATACATGTTTTTAAAATTTACATTGTAATTTCTCACGGTGGTAATTCATTTTGGCATATTTCAAAAAAATATTTAACTATTTTTTTAAAAATAGTGCACACGTACTTTTAGTATAGCATTACTTTTACTTATAATAACAATGGTACAATAAGACGGTCTTTTAAAATGATGGCAAAAAATATTTTTCAAAATGAGATTTATCTAGCGCTAACTTTATATTCAGATATAAATGGAAAGGTTCGTCATTGTGTCCATCAATATGGTTTCCACAACTTTTTGAGGATAATTTGCCTTCATAGAATATTCCAGTCACATCTGTCCAAACGTCCATTCAAAGCACTTCCGCTTACATATCCCAGAATATTAAGCTCCTCGTGAAAGATGATCGGCGAAAACATATAAAAATAACAAATAAATAAAATGATTTAACTCGAATATACTAGATATTCGATTTTATTTCTGATGATAATAAAAATAAACTATTTATAAATATAATTTAATACAGTAAACAAAAAGCTTTTTTTTCCATATTGAATCCAGTGAATTTAAATTATACGTATTGGTATAATATATATAATATATCCATAAGTAAAAATCGTGTGCTTAATCCGTTATAAATAATTTGAATACTTACAAGAATGATGCTTATATGCTAATTATACTTTAAAGGCTAAATTACTAAATTGTAAAAAGGATTTAAATCTATTTTGGAAGTTGACATATTCATTGGAATATATAAATACTTAGTCAATATTGATTATAAAGATTCAAAACATGTTCTACTTTGTTTTCAGGCATATACGGTAGTATGACAAACTCTAAGCAATAAAATATGAAGTTTATTGTAAAATAATTGACAAATTAGTTGGTGTACGCTTAAACATGCATAACTAGTCAAATGAGAGACACCAAAAAGACACATTTGGCATTTAAATGCAAAAAAATAAGAGTAAAAAGTTACGCGTCTCGTAAAAAACGAATTATAATGGTTGATTATTTCAAATGATTGACAAGTTTATCTTTGATATGCTTCTTTTCCAACAGCAAAATTTTTGTGGGCTATTCATTTCCTTTTGGTACTATTTTAATAGTCTTTCTGTTAAAATTTTAGGCAGTAGAAAGTTAAGGAACAGGCTTTTTAATAAAATAAAAATTTATGCAACACTGAAACTTTGCTTGAGCCAAAAATATATATTTAGATTTTTTAAATGGGTAGCTCAGTTTTATAAATTGCCATATAAAACCCACAATGAATGCCCCACACGTTTATAAAAAAGCAACACACTTTATTGCGCTCTACGACACGACGCGACACGACGCCGCATGCCACTCTCCTACCTCTCCTTTTCACGACGCTGAATTGGACCCTTTCAAAATTTTTAATGGGTCGAGTTTTTTGTTGTACTCCTGAAATTAAAAAAAAGCGAATGTTCGCGAATATTCAATATTCTTATTATTTACTTTCTAAAAATAAAATATCGCCGGAGGGTTTACGTAGTTACGTGCGGGAGAAATATGTGTTTGTTTTTCTCCGACATATTTTTTTTCATTTCGTAAACACATCATAAATATTTTCAAAACTTTCGGATTGGATATTGAAAATATATGCCAACCAAACTAGTGGGTGGCTATCCCTACATCCATGCTTCATTCATTAGCCATATATTTTTCTAATATCCATATTTTTATCTCATTTTCACCACATAATATATAAAACATTTATTTATATTAAATTCTATTATATTTACTTTATTATTATTATTTTACTACTATTATATCTCTTGTATGTCTCCCCGGTTAGCTTAGTTGGTAGCGTGCACGCTTAGCAATCCGGGGAATGCGGATTCGATTTCCCATCTAGTCGGATTAAAAAAAATCTGAAAATGCAGGACTGGAGACCTATTAGGTTGAGTAATTGTTTGACAAATGATTCTCGTGAAAAATAATCTGTCAAGTCGTCTTCACATCGTGGAGATCCATATACTCCATTTTCGGAGTGGATTTATTCACACTGTGTGAATCCATATGCTCCACTTTGAGAGTGAACATGGCTTAAAAAAAAAATTATATATGAAATAAATATTTTACTTGTCATAATTAAACAATTCCAGTAAAATATATTACGAATTAATGAAGTAAAAAATTACAATTCATATTTGGTACATATACCATCTTCGCTACCAACATGGAGCATATGGATCTACACAGTGTGAAGATATCCACTCCGAAAGAAATTATATGGATCTCCGCAATGCGAAGACGTCTCGACAGATATTATTTACGAGAATTGTCTGTCAGGCAATTACCCAACCTAATGGGAATCTTGTTCGGCTTTTTTGGATTTTTAAAATCCGACAGATAGGGATTCGATTCTGCATTTCCCGGATTGCTAGTCGCGCACGTTAACAGATACACTTCCTGGGAGTTATGGTCAATTTATATTTTTATATTTCCATAAATCGTATTACACAAAATGAATAATACAATATCAAAATCTTTATATCAAATATTTTAGTGTTTTGCTTTATAACCTGGTAGAAACATTTATTTTCTTATTTTATTATAATTAAATTCACTTTAGTGGTAATTTAAAATATTTGACCAAAATGAAAATTTGGTGGGTGCAAAATTTCTGTGAACACAAATCTTGAAGAATATGTGAATGTTAAATAAGTTACAATACGATATTAAATAATATACCTATAAGATAGATCAAAAACTATTTGTTCAACCCTTATCTAGAAAAAAAAATATGTGGGTAATAAATATGGTGCTAACTCGGAACTGTTTATGGCCTTTAATTATATCTGTTTAAAAAAAACTCATGGTAAGCCTAAAGCGTCATCTCTATTTTATCAGATCAGTTATGATTTTTATCATGCAGTTAATTATGAAATTAAATTAATTATTATTACTGATATTCAATAGCACTGCCCTAATGTATTGAATACATCAGGCAAATGGTTAGAAAATGATCAATTATCATTTGTAAATAACAATAAAAGTTGGATGTATCTTCTAGTTTCTAGTTTATATTATTCGACTTTAATGCTATATCCGTAGACAGATATACTATTGAAGAGTTGCTGATTCAAGTTTTCTCAATACGAAACTCGAGCTAACAGAATAACTGGAGCATCTAATGCTAGCCTGATGTGAATTCCAAAAACATTGTTCATTGCGTAAAATACAACGTATTTATAAAACGGAGTTATTTTAAATTTCATTTATTCCTACGATTCTACTTTAAAAATTACATCAGGTAGAAATAATCAGATGATTTCATGCATATTTGTGAAATATTGAAAGAGTTTATTCACTGAAGTTTTTTAATAAGAGTGACTAATCAAACTGTTCAATGTACATAACTTTTTTCAAAATCGTCCTTTTTATTCGGCAGTTAGATTTTTTTCTAAATTAAATGAACAAGTATATTATTATTTATATTAACAACTGAAATTGTGGTCGTAGATTTATACAACATGTGATACATAAAGATGCTTTGTCAAACCATCGTAGCGAATTTTCCTATGTTTTTATTTATTTATTTGATTGTGGTGAGCTAAGGGCTTATAGTTAAAATATAAACATCTAAATTTAAAAATGTATATGCTTGTATTAAAAATAATTTTCAATATCCTGAAAATATAAGTTTTCTCTTTTCTATCCATAATCACATGTTCCTATCATAAACTGCATTTTGCTGAAATACACTTGAAAGCAAAGACGCCATATAATATAATATATATTCCTATTCACTTTTTTTGAAATTTATTACAAAAATATACATGATGATTTTGAATTACTCATATTTGAAAAAGAAACCTGTTTACAAATATTATTTATGAACAATATTTATAAATATCTATGGATATACGTGATTTATTTAAATTCATCATTGAAATTTTCTCGATAATTAAAATGTATAATTTAAAAATTAAGATAAAAATAAATTTAGAGGTAAAATAACAAATACGAAAATATAAACTAATTTATTTTATAAAAAAAAAACAATATGAAACCTCGTAATTTACGGCGAAGAATCTGTCTGTATATGGTTTGAGAAAAATGTCATTGTAATTCTCAAACAGTGTTCTCATGACTACGTCGACGTGTCCTCATGCAAAAGAACTGCAAATACTTGTATTATATATGTTGATTCACAAGTGTTCGAGTTAATGTAAAAACATTTTAGCTACGTTTTATACCGATAGATATATATCCACACATTCATCATAAAGAAAAAAAGCATTTTTGCTAATTTTCTAATAATCCAGATGAAATATTTTTCATTATTTATGCGAAGTATAAATTCATTTCCTCTTTTCCAATATATTTTTTCATCTTAACTTTTTGCTTCCAACTAAGTTGGACCATATCTATTTTTCGTGTCTCTTAATATTCAAGAATGACTGTACATTTATTATCCATCCACCTTAGGACCGATCAATCACTTTTTCGTTTTCCACCTGGATAAAATCAACCCGCTATTTTTATACTTGCTATCATTCCATTATATGAATAATACAAAAAAGACCCAATTTATAAGTTTGAATGATAAGTAGTTTTTTTAGATGATTTATGTTATATCGAAAATGTTTTATTGCTGATGTAATTTAACGGTTAAAATAAAGAAAAATAAAAAAAATATACTTAAATTAATCATAAGACTGTTCATAATTTTAGTAATGTAAAAAATTCAATATTAATATGATAACTGTCCTTCGAAAATTATATAATTTCTTTAGGAACTGTATTTAGAGGTTTATGAAAGACACATTGTGAAGATTTATTGTATTGAATTGTTTTTCAAGATAAATTTTTAGTTATTTAAACTTTAAATTATTAAGTAGTATTAAAAAAGTGTATATAACCAAAATGTTGAATGTTTTGACTACTTGATGTAGATTTTTATTCATCATAATAGAAACAATATAAATTTTTCCTACACTTCTTTTATCACCACTTAAACTGAAACTTGCTTAATCTGTTATAGTTACCATAACTCCACATTAATAAGTTAAGCGTTTACTTTAGTGTACAGAAAATTCAAACAACACAGCATAATTTCTTAACAATAAAGACTTATCATATCTGAAATCAGTTAGTCCTTTAAAATTATCGTTTTTGTTAAAAATATTATATGTCAATTGCATAAAATAATAAAAACAAAAATGATTTGTGCGATACGAAAAATGAAAATCCTAGTGTACATTCAGTATCTCAAGTACATATTTCGATGGGTAATTAAAGTTACTCTTGAAAGTAACCCGCTGTTGTCACAAGGTAGTTATTAGTTCCGGTGGGCAGGTTGCATCCGCAAAGCTCGTGTTTGTCTCACTTTGCAAAGTAAAACAGCCTGCGCATGTCGTCTCTTAGTACTTCTGAAGCTTCTGCTACCCATTACACCATATGAACATGAATTAGAAAAGAAGCTTTCACATACAGATATTTCAAATATTATTTAAGGCTTTTCAACATTGAGTATCCATTCTAAATCTACCAAAGATTTTGTACTTTTTAACTTGTAAACAAATGTTACAGTTGGATGAACTACTAAATCTTGTGGTATAAAATAATAATAATACATTTGGTTTATTCTTATATTTTATAATAAAAGTTATTTTTTTGTATAGTTAATTGATAGATATAGTAGAATTATGAAAAATGTATTTTAAAATAATTGTTAATTAAGTAAAATAATAATATATACGAAGACTTCCTTCCTTGAAAGAAAGTCTCTATGTATTTTTCTTTTATTCTTCATATATTGAGAGATAATTTAAATTCTTCCAGATAAATTTTATGCTTTATAATATTGATTTTACAATATTAAAAATAAAATTATACTTTAAATTATTGGACAAAACACTCACACGGAATCGTATCTCAGAAAGGTTGTTTATTGCATAAACTTGTTGGAGAATCTTCATTGCTAGATCTCTGTGATTAGACAATCAACATTATTATTGTAATTTTGAAAAAAATTTTGTCAAATAAATGTATAAATGTATGTTTGGATAAACTTAATGAATTCAAATCTTAAAGATACTTGCACAAAACAATGTACTTCCCATACATAAGTATATCCTATGAAAATAGAGGAAGAGATAAAAAATAAAAGTGCCTTTCTTACACACAACAAAGACAAAACAAGTAACGGTTCAAGTATCATCCTTTCTATTTTTTGAATTTCATTGTTGTACACAGACATTAAACAAAGAAACACATTTAAACAAATTGTATTATGGACCCTAAAACAAACAGGGACATAAAGTATTAATAAACTTTCTATGTAGAAAGTAAAAAATAGTATTGTTTAATTTTACAAAAAAAAAATATGTTTTACACTCATGTGATAAAAAACTAATTTTTTTTTTTAAATTATTGATTCTGTAGCTGAGCCTGAGTTTAAAAATTGCTCAACTCTAGAGAACGCGATCTACAGTTCCGTACATATATATCACATATATAATTGCTTACATTATAGATTGAGTAATTTGTGATCAACCAGTTTTTGTAAAAGTCCAAAAAAAATTGTCTATACGCATTGACAATCTATATATTCCACATTGATAATGAAACTCTAACCACAACTAAATTTTTGACTTCATTTTAAATTTAAAAAGTTACATTTATTTTGTAATTGTGTTTTTATGTATTGTGACAGATTTAATCATAAATATAAATAAGTTCAAAAATAAAAGGCACCAAGTGTCGGTAAAATCATGTAAGTATGTGGAGAAATAATTTTGTTGTAATAGAATATTTAAAATAATCATTGGCTATTTTTGTTCAAGATAATAAAATTTGTAGGCATCAAAAATTTAATGATGGTACGCATAATTGGAATATTGACAAAGTTAAATTATTGATAAGAAATTTCGTTTAAAAATAAATCCTCTCAAGATATTTGGGTGTATATTACGTTTTCTAGAAAGGTTTCTTTTCGAATTACGTTTAACTCAAGAAATAAAATCTGAGGAAATCAGGATATAAATATACAGGTTGTGCTATGTAAAATTTTGCCGACCTTATCTACTCAAAGCAGGCTATACTTAAATAAATACAATATAATAATTCCAGGTAATTTTTAAAGCAATATACCTGGAAAAAGATAAAAAATATATTTTCATGCAATCTGTACTTATATTAAGAATCTTATGCTATTGCTTTTGGATTTTACTCATAAACTTTTGTCTTTTTTGTAAATAATTTTTAAGAGTTCGTATTTTATTTTAAATTAATCAGATATAATTGATAATTATTATATGCTTAGCTGAGGTGCAAACTTGGTAGTTTTAATTCTTAAATATGATTGTAAAGTTACTTTTATTATCAGTGCTCCTCATTATGATTTGTTAGTTGAAATAAAAGATGAGTAAGTATTATTTGTGTTTTATTCATTGATACTATTGTAATGTCTGTGTAAAGTATATGTAAATAAATATAAAATATGCTTGAAAGGTTGGTGATTATATCTGAAATATATTGATTGATTCAAACTATACTGCAAATGATCTAAACGAATTTATTTTGGATAAAAAAAATATAAATGGAATATTTTTATTTTAGGAAAGTATTCAAAATTTAGTTCGATTGTGATTTTGTCGGTTCAAACAAAGGCAAAAAGAGTTATAGATTGTGGTAAATATTTTTTGTTTCGCAAAATCCTTGTAATGCCACGGATTTAATTTATCTTCCTGTTTCAAATAAACAGGTCTCTTTCATCGACACACGAATACGTAGGCATGCGAAATGCGTAAATGCGCGGTCTTATGCCGGGAAAATGCGTGGCATTATGGCAAAGCTACGAGGGCCTTTGAACAAAGAGGAGGTATTATTCCAACAATAAAAAAATGGTGAAAAATTACGGGTCACGCCCATGCCAGCGTAATGTATTGGCCCGGACACAATTTCCCGGTAATATTCTCAACACAATCCGGCGAATCGACAGGGTGGGTGAGATAAATCTGCTGGCAGTCCGTTCGGTTCGGTGCTCTTCTAAGACGAAATACACGCGCTCGGATAATGCTTTCACATTATTTTTGTTCTGCCTACCTACTTCCAAGGCAAGGTGGCAATTTTTCTAAAAATATAAAATGGATTTATTAATGCTTGTATAAGTAATGATTTTTAAAATAAGGGGAGATCAATGAATTTAGGTAACCCACGATACAATGACAAATAAGCGAAAAATATCTCGTATGAACAAAATTTAATGGATTGATTTTTAATAGTATCTCATTGATAGGATAGAGCTTTGCATGCGTGCTTAGAACCCAGGGAGTGCTGATCTAAATTCCCATATCAGTTGGACTGGATTGGGCTAAAAAAATGTTTGACAACCTATTATTGTAAAAAAATATTCACATTACGGAAACCTACATACTCCACTTTCAGAGTGGAAATCTTCACACTGTATTCCAAGTGCTTCACTTTCGGAGCGGGTACGATAAAAAAGTATTAAACTCTTAAATATATATATGTCAATGAGTAATACAATGTTGCTATAATAATATTATTCGTGCAATGGTTGAATTATTATTTGTTATTCTTCTTAAAATCAATGAACCCGTTAGCGATTTTATAATTTAGATAGGCATTTTCTGAGAAACAGACACAATTGATTATTAATTATTGTATTGAAATATTTTATTCACCAACAAAAGAAAAAGTTTAGGAACACTTTCAAATTAGTTTATTTCTTTCTTGTATGCATATTATTGTAAATATTGTCATGTCAGAATATGCTATAACTATCGGCAATTTGGTAAATGTCTGAAAAACAAATATGTTAGATACATTATTATGAAAATATACGTGAATCAGAAATTAATACGGTATAATAGCAGTACTGGATTATGTACATATATAGATATCGACTTAGGAAGGAAAAAGAGCAAATGTTACAAAAGGCACAAAAACGAATATTTAATGATTTTGGGTAAAAGTTAAAATATTATATAAGCATAACCTCAAAGTGCACGAACACTTAAATTGGTGTTTGATATACCCGATTGGATATTTCATTAAGTTATTGAAAAAAAATCAATAAAAATTGGTGTGGTGGAAGTCCTACTCCCTGATCGCAAATTTGACAGACTTTCGTTTTTTAAGACTTAAAAGTTAAAGTTAGGTGCAAATTTGTCATTTTTAGCTTGTATATACCCACTTGAAAGATTTTATGTTAAGCTGTACACATCAAAAATATTGAAAAATGTTATTTTGAAAAAAATGAAAGTTACGTCTTTTTTGGTTTCCACAATTGATATATTATGCCAGGCTTAAATGGCACCACACTAGCTCAATACATTATAACTTCAACTTCATTCAAATTTTATTTAAAATACATCTCTAAAACAGCGTTGGAAACATCAAATAGAAATCGATATAAAACACGAACATAATCGTTATTATTATATTGAAATTGTAACTTGGTTACGGTAGAAAACTAGTGTTTACATATTCTACATATACTTATGAGTATTTCAATTATTAAATTATAAAATACTAAATATATTTAGTATACTACTTAATGTGCTCACCATCCACCCGCCCCATCTTTACACCTGGCCTTAATCAGGCGTATCCCAGAGCTCTGGTATCGAGAAGCGATCTACTTTATTTGACGGGAATGTCCCTGGAGTGAATATAAATTACCCAAGACTTAGGTTGCCACGCACTTAAGTGTGCTGAAGTTAAAAAAAATATAATGATAAAAAAGCTAATTGAAAAAAATCGAGACTCTTTGGTCAAGAAATTTATGTGAAGAGATCATCAAGCTCGCCGTATGATGCCGGAAACTTTTTGAAAGCAATGAAATTTGCCCTTGTGGCAACCAAGTCGAATAGCCCAACGGGTCCAACAGCTGGTTGGACCAACTTGAGTAACTCTTCCCGCTCCGTTTTAGTTTTATTTAGTGTACTAATAAATTAAACTATATACAAAATAATTTAGAATTTTTTTGGTACAACTCCGTTATAAGGAAGAAAAAATACGCAAGATGAAAACAATTTTGTCGAGCTGAGCCACGCCCTATGCCATAAATATGTGCAATTTGGATGGCGAGCGAAAGGAAAGTGCACGGAAAGTTGGATGTGGCGTCATACGGGCGACATCCGGCCGTCATGCAAATATCGCGACGTCAATTCCCAACTTCCTCATTGGCGGGTAAACCTTGTTAGACGACGCTGACGTGTGCATGCACATTGACGTCGTGCGTTCAACTTCATTTCGGTGTCATATTTAAAAAAAATACAGTTCTATACAATTATTTGTTATTGTTGCAATTATATATTACACAACTTTACAATACAGTATTCTTATTCTTAAAACGGATACTACTTTTGTTATATAAAATGTATATATAAGGTGGCCAATAGATAAGCTTACGCGCTTTGGTACCACAGTTTGCAAAATCAACTACGCTGGAATAAAGTTAAGGAGTTGAAAATTTTCGCTGAGAACCGATTAATGTAAAAAAATCTTTTGAGACACCTCTTCACATTGCGGAAATATAAATGCCCAGCTTTAAAATCAAACATGGTCTGTTGGTGGTAGAATAATATATCGAATGAAATAAAATTGGTTGATATTAATCTCTAATCTTTAACATAATTTAAAAGAATGCACAAGAGGGACTGCATCTTGAATACTATTCACGTTTAACTATTCTTATGCAAGTTCTTACTTTGATTAAAAAATATTTTTTTTTTAAATTTCAGATTGAGACACAAACAAATAACTTATAAACTAACTAATCATATACCACTGACTATACATACCTTATTTCGCCCACCAGTCAGTGAAAAGCAAGCGCACACGTGATATATCTGGAGTGTATACTTTGCCAACAAAAGGTAGATAAATGGACGGGACATTCGATCAATCAATTTTAGCGTTGGGCAGAAAACCCTCCGTAAGTTTTAGTACAATGACTGGGGGCGGGTAAACCCTTAGGTGTTATTTAATTAGGGCTTACATAGCTTAGGATGCATGAATTAAATTTAATATAGATAAAATTTAGTGCGTAAAATGCTATTTTAAGTTACTTGAAATATTATGTTGTTAATTTATTGTTATTTATTATCGTTGTCTAAAACCAACTTCATTAAAAAAAGGTAAATTATAGTTTAAAATATTGATGTCATAAACTTATAGTATAGTCCGAAATATTATTTTCTTTGCAACTTTCAGCACTTTAAATAATTTTAAAGACAACACAATCTTAGATTTTATAGTAAAAAGTTGGATATGTATAAAGGTTACGTCTTAAGAATAAAATAAATCTTAAATTGAAATTTTTTTTTTATTTAAATACACTTGATTTCGTATTTAATAAGTATATATTGAGAAATATGAATGTTTATCAATGTTTCTTGACCCTCAAATTAAGAATACTGAAAGTATTGAATTGATATATGAAATTTAAATAAATAATGTGTATAATGTTTTTAGTTGGTATATTACGAGTATATTAATTGAAAACCTTCAAACTTCACACAAAAAATAAGCGTCGTATAATTCTTCACCGGTTTTAGTTGGCTGAATATCTGCTTTGAATTAAATAGTACAGAATACGATCTGGTTTTGCTAAATTTCTCACGCATTTATTTATCATATGTTTTCATGTTATTTTTGACTATGAATTATTAGACATTCTAAAATACTTGCAAAGTATTGTCTTCTTGATGAGTGGAAAATGTGTTCATAATAGCGACTTATAGAAAGAATTATAATGGTGTGTTTGATATATGTCTAATTAAAAAAATTATATTAAATATGTGACAAAACAATTCAACCAATTAGTAAATTACTTTGATAGAAAATATTTCCTCCTGCTGAAAATAATATAATTGATAAATTAAAAATGTTATTGGGAAAATTGAAATAATCTAAATAACAGTATTAAGAGAATGATCGCGAGATAGTTTTGCACGGATATTTTTCGTGGCTTTTTTTTACTAAATTCTTTTACAAATTGTTATTGGAATAGAACAACCATTTTGACGCTTCCGGGTGTGATGGACATAGAAAGACTAAGATGGGTCGCTGGATGCTTGAGCACTTCAAGAATGTGTTACTTTGAAGGCGACGACACGGTGTCAAATGACGTCACTTGTCTTGCGAGGGTGTTGAACCACCCGTAAGTGGACGAGAACGTTTTAGTGTAAAAGGGTTCGGTTTGATTTGATTTCCTCAAATTTCGGGTCAGGTTCATGAATGTATAGCACTTGGGCGTTTCCATTACATTCAGTAAGCTAGTTTTGACGGCCGTCAGTAAGTACACGATAAAAAGTTTTGCCGTGGATTGGTTTCTTAGATTTGTTCTGAAAGATTCGTATATTCCAAAGGGAAAATACAACGTATCTAATTTATTATTACTGAGACTAGATTGAAAATTATTTTTTGCGTAGTTTAATTTTATATATCTTTCTTATATTCTTGAATCTACAAAGAAAATAATTTCTTTCTTGCGCTGGAAGTTAAATATTACGAAGAAAACTAAATCGATGTAAAATTACACAATTCAATATTTATATAAAATTTTGTGTAATAAATCACAATCAATCACCTGAATAATAAATCAAAATATATTTACATTTCCGTGGTGATTAAAGAATTGAATATAAAAAAAGAAAAAAACATACCTACTTTTTTATCCAGTCATTAAATAGACCCTTTATACAGAAAAATATATACTTCAATAGGGATTACTAAGATTGTCCCAAATATTGCAAAAACACGTTACTCAATTTGTTGGTTTCAGTCACTTTGTAAAGTGTAGTTTTATTCTTTGTAATATTTTCTATTAGAGTGCACATTTTTGCATTAACATATAATTGGTACTTAAGTATTAAAAATTTCATAATTAATTTAACACGTTTAATAGAAAAATAATGAAATTGAATTTGAATGATTAATATAATATTTAAAAATAATGAAATTGAATTTGAATGGTTAATTTAAAAAAAATAGATGAAAAATTAGAAACATAAAACCGCGGCTACTTTTTCATGTATTATTTTGTATAATAATATTTGTGGACTAATAAAATTCTATTCCACTCACTTGACGTTAATGGCATGCTAATTGAGTTTCACGAGAAACATACGCATTGCTTTAACATGGGTGGTTCCTCTATCAAAGACCAGTTGCTTTATCAAGAGTTGATTTAATAAACTAAACTAGAATACCGGTCTTTTCCAAGTTTAACATTTTGACCCACTTTGCAACAAATAGACATAGATGATATTACGTGAAAGAATTATTAAATAACAGTAATTTTATTTCCATACAATGAGTATATTTCAATGTATTGTAATATTAATGTGGTAGTTTTCGAAGTAGTTTTTGTAGTGACTATCTGGCTGATAAACTATCGTGAATACATTATTTATTCTTACGAAACAATGAAAAGTATTTATCTAAGAAATATGATGACGGTATTTTGCTAAGTTTTTATTTGTCAAAATCAATTGGTGAAGGTTTGTGATTGATTTTTGACAAGGCGTTAGAAATGATTTATGATAAATTACTAACACATCAATATTGTTTTATATTCCAATATACGTGGACTCACGTGGAAAATAAAATATACGTATATTGGAAATGTATACAAAACGGTTCATGAACTTTGACTATTTTATTAAAACTAACATTTGCTTTATTAGTAATAATGAATTATTTCATGAGTATTTTTATTAGGTATACTCGAGATTAAAAATATTAATTAATGAAATAAAATGATTATGTTTGAAAATTATAATGGAAACGAACTTTGGTAAATATGATTGCCAATATTATTATAGAGTATCAATAAACATAATAAGTAAATAAAGTATTTAAATTTGATGCTTGCTGCTAATTAAAATTCATTCTAGTCAAAGTAGGCTTAATGAACATAGTTGAAAGGTTATTTATTAATTTCAACAAACTGAAAGCTTAAATATAGGTAGAAAAGAAGGGAACAAAAGATTTAGAATTTTTATTATTCATTGACACTAAAACGGGAAAGAAAATGTGTTTTATGCACGGCTGTCATTTCTGTATGACTTAACGAGCGTGTTATCAGCAGTAAACAAGTTAATAAATCATTGATATTCTGAACGTTTTAAATAAAATTGTAGCAAATAATGTCATACTAGGTAAACAACAATAATATTTATCGATCAGATAGCGATTTCTATTTATAAAACGATTTTAAAGTTGCTTTGTATAAGAATATAAAAATATGTTGAATACTATTACTATAAAATAGTAAAATATTGATTCATCCTTTATAATTGTGATAAATTTATCGATATACAAATATGTAATAATAAAATCTATATGATAGAGATTGAAAACATCTCTGCACACGCTACAGTGACTTTGATATGATTTTTTATAAAGTGGTAGAGTATTGTCTATTACATAATGATAATATTTATTGTAGTAATCAATCATGCCATTTTTTAAAGAGTGAATTTATCGGCGAGTAATGGTGTAACACGAATATGAAGTTTCAATGATTATTTCGTGATATATGAAATAGTTAAATATTTACTGTCAAATTTTCTATTGCTTGTCTGCAAAGTCATAAGTAAAAAACAAAAATGAAGTTTTTATGATAAGGAGGTTACTCTTAGATACAGATAATAATAATTTTGGTAGAAGTTAGTAGGACTGTTATCCAAAATTATGTAAATATGTGGGCGGTGGTATACCTCTGCAGTAGATAGACGGGATCCTGCAGTAGATTTATGGCTCCTGATATAAATATTAGGGAAAAGGAGATATTTCAGTGTGTCAAATTTGGGAAGTGAGTTTGGGAAAATCGTACTTTAAGCTCACTCATCAATCAGTTCTATTTAGATATACAAAAATGCAATTTATCTTTGAATTCGTGGATAAAATATGTATACTCTCAAATGTAAATGTGTTGTTACTGTTGATTTATTTGAAACAATTATTTATGAATTATATTATATAGCTAACACAAGTTACATTGTATAAAAATAAAAATAGTCGGATGTATAATAATAAAATTGCTGAGTTCATTGAAGATGAAAAAATTAACATTAAAATAAAGTTTTTCCCAAGAAACATAATTTATGTTTTTTAGCGCATATTTTACCGGTTACTTAGTTATTTCGAATTGAATTCTTACAAATAATATATCGTAATATATTTTTGAAATTGAATAGTATTCGATAGTTTTTATTTTATTTCAAGGTAAGTATATCTTCGATGCCTTAACAAAATATAGTTATATATATTTTTGGGTAAAATAATAAGGCAAAAATTTCTTCGGTCCATTTTCCAATTTCATACAGTGGGAGTTCCATCAAGCCGGCTGTTCTTTTATTTATTTTTCGCAAAAGAGAACTGCCGCGGATAGTTCTTAGTGGATGTCAGTAGGGATGTTTGTTATCCAGGTCGGAGTTTGTGGGAGGGAGAGAGGAAAGAGGGTTGATTTTGGAGAGGGTGCGTGGTGTAGGATAGAAGATGTGAAAGTCAGTAGCGCGCGCGACGCCAACCAGGCAGCACGTGACGCGACGGGCTGCGACTCTCGCGCCCTTCGCCACGTGGTCCAAGCTTTTCCGAACTGCACTGATAATATCATCATAAAATACTAACAATACAGGAAAATTGTATAAAGTGATTTCTTGCTGTGCATTCAGATGCAATGATACTCAATGTCTGAAATTCATTGAATGCTAAATAAAATAATAATTTTTTAAGTATTAAAAAAACCAGTTCATAAAAATTATACTAATGATTGTACATACTTCACTCTAATTTTAAGAAATTCATATTAAGTACATTAAACAAGTAAAATAAAAATTGTGAGTAAAATGTAAAAATATTTGTTAAAATCGATGTTCTGACAATAACGATAGCAAACATTTTGAAAAATATAATATTGTAATAGTAAAATTTTCAAGTAAGTTACAAAACTATACCAATAACACGGCTTGATTTGAGAGCTGAACCAACAAGTGTCATGACAATACAACTTATAAGTTTTGTTTCTTATCAAACCACAAGCGTTGCCAAAGCTAAGAAAGTGCTAGAAGTAAATCTTATGTTTATACTGACAACCCCAAGTTTGTGTAGTTGTTTTGCAGAATCTTGTCACTGTACACAGAAAACAAGTGTGTAATAATATCTGGTACGCACACAACGGATGCGGTCGTATGAATAGAAAACAGAGGGAGGTATGCAAGTGCCGCAGGAAAAGCAGGTGTATTTCTAATGTGAAAATATTTTCCGGGAGAAATGTTCGCCGCAGGCTTCGTGTTTGGAGCGACATCGGTGAGTATGTGATGTCGAAAAAGATTTTCTCCATTCACATTAAAAATAAAAATATTTTTTTAAGAATTATATTAAATGAATTGTCAAGCTGTCATAAACTAAGTATGTACTTTAAATTGTATAGATTAGCATCTTTTCGTGAATTCAATTCAGACAATTCAAGTTGAACAAATTAAGAAGAATTTTGTCAAATATACCACACAGCAACTGTAGTAATGTTTCAAGTATTTATATAATACATTATTGTCTGGTTTAATATAACGTCTACAGTTACTAACATTTAAATTTAAAATTCTTTTATTTTTCGATTTTGCTAAATTAAAATGAAACATATTTATCGTTGTGTCACTGTATATATAATGGAATCATTGTATTGCAGCTAATAATTTTTTTAGATCACCACTGAAAGTTAAAAATATATATAAAATATTTACGAATGAAATCAATTTTATTAAAATATTATTAGAAACTAACATTTAACATGTGTTAATTAATATTAATCGACCATTATCTGTTTATATCATTGTAATAATTTATTATACATATTAAATAAAATCAACAAATTAAATAATCAATACCGTAGCATAAACAATCCGTAAATGAATCTTATAATTTTTTGATGTTCATAATGTTATTGTATATTAAGTAGGTTTTAAAAATGGAGTTAAGCATTTAAAATATGCATTTATACCAATAAACAGTTTTTTTTAAATATAGATACCATTCAAACGAATATTTTAAAATGCATTATTGTTGTCAAAGGGCAATTTCTTGAAAAAAAAATACTTATGTAACGTCAATATAAAAATATAAATTTTGTTATTAAATAAAGTGAACATAAGGAAATTGGAAAACAATGTATAATCTGTGTATAAAATAAATTGAACAATGAAATCATAACTCACCATCATATAAAATACACAACAAGACTAAAAAGAAAAAAAAACTCCAGCTTTGAAATTAATTTCACTGCAACAGAGCACGTATGTTTTGCATGAATTTCATTTCAATGAAACGATGTAGTGAAACTTTTAGAATTTTCCTTGTATGCTTATAGGGCGTGCTTATAAATAGGGTAAATGAAACAAAGGATCTTTAAAGCTCAACATCCAATGGCCAACTACATGTCTCGTGAAAGTTTTATTGTGTAGTGTAAATTATGTCTCTTGTTCCCACCACCACACTTTGCATATCAATATGTATAATTATGAAGCATACTTATTTATACAATTTTAATTAAATGAAAACATATGGAAAAATTAGGAATATAAATTATCATAGTCAAATAAAATGTCATGAAAATAAATATTTTTTTGATTTTTGTATAAAATCGTTTTTATTTAAATGGTATCTGTTTAGTAAAAAAACTAATATTTAAACTTAAGTCACTCCGAAATCTGGCCGTCTATATGAAATAAGGATACATATTCACCTTTGGTTACCAAAAGCTGCTCCAGCTATGGTTATAGCCACATGGATAATATTTAGACAACATAAAAAAATATGGCAGATTTATGGAAATATATTTATTCTAACTTTTTTCGGATAAAAATAACAATTTTTATAAAATATTTGAAATCCACACAATTCAATTTTTCGTATTAAAATACACATATTTTTTTTTACAAGATCAAACCTTTCTAAAATTTTCATAGTCAAACCAATTTTTGTTTAACACTAGTAACTAAATATAATTTGTCATTATTTCAACGTTAATCTCTGTTTAAAAAAATATTTATATTTCTAAAAATACGGAACATACCAATTTTAAATCTATCTTGACAGATTATTTACGAAGGCTGACTTCATCAAATAGTTTCTTACAGCATTATTCAAATATATTATAAATTTATAAATACGTAGATTCAGATTACTGAATATTATGTAGTGAAATACGTAGTATGCAGATATGGAAATCAAGCCTGTAACCCGTTTGAGCGATTTATGAATCAAGCATATATATTTATCCTGCTAAAATGATTGACCGAAATTGAAAACATGTATTTATATAAAAATAAAATAAATAAGTTTTAAAATAACTTCTATGCAGATTGTTGGTACGTTAAAATAAAA
>JAGVSQ010004041.1:3310-20203 GCA_022683975.1 Rhyacophila evoluta
ATAAATATATATAGATATATTTTTGTACTCCTATATGTTTTATTTACCCCACAGCTACAGGATATTTAAAAACCTAAAACCCAGGACTGGATGCTTATTGGGTTTTGACAATCGTTTCTCGTAAAACATTTGTCTGAATTATTCTTTGCGACACGAAAATCCATATGCGAGTACTACGTTTTAAGAGCAACCATGTCACTGCTGACATCCAACCGCTACATTATCCAAAAGACCGTAATACAAAAAAACATCTTATTTATTTAATTCATTGGTTAATTTTTGTGGCGTCATTATTTTTTGTCGATACCAATAACAATATTACAAATTAATGTCCTTTTTTATACCATGTTTGCTTCCAAAGTGCCGCATATGGGTCTACACATTGTAAAGATATCCACTCCAAGAAGAGTATATGAATCTTCGCAATGTGAAGAGGTCTTAACAGATTATTGTTCACGAGAATAGTTTGTCAGATAATTGCTCAACCGAATGGGCATGCAGTCCTGCATTTTTAGATTTAAAAAATCCGACAGATGAAGATTCCAACCCGCATTCCCCGGATTACTACGCACGCACGCCATCGACTACGCTAACCGGGGAGACTGGATGTTAAAGTTGGTTTTTTCGTAAAAATTGTACGTGGTGTGAAATGGTGTGCTCCTTGAAAGCAAATATTTCGGATTAAAATACTACAGTTATAGGAATTTCAAAAATCCAAAAATCTAGATGCAGGGCTTGATGTCGAATGAATTGAGCAATTGACGACCAATCTCTCAAAGTACAGTTACGTATATATATTTGTACTTCTATGTGTTTCACTTATTTTACAGCTGTTGTTTTTTTTTGTTAATTCCAAAGATACAAGACTACACCCAGTAGGAAGACTCATTAGCTAACAATCAATTCTTGTGAAAAAAAAACTGTCAGCTGTAACTGTTTTAAGGGTGAGAAAATATATACACTTTATTGTTGAAGTGGCCATCTTCACACTGTTGAAATCTGAATGCTTTACTTCTAGATGATCCCGGCGTTGAATAGCTACACCGAATATTATACTAGAAGCCTAGTCTTTCTTACTCAGGAGTATGAGAATAATTAGCATAAATATTTGGTTAATATAAGATACTTAATTAATTAATAAAACCATGTCTTTCGGCAATATTGTCCAAAAAAGTTTTTAGTTCCGATATTCTCCGCTGCCTTTTCAATGTCGCTCGTAGGAGCGAAAAAAATTGTGAAACGCACCATTGTATACAATATACACTCACCACCCATAGTTCCGAAATGACCGGTTACTCAATCTGTCACGAATGACAGATGAGATTGAGATATGTATCATGAGAAGGGTTCGCGACTGTATCGGGGTTGCTTTGTCCTGCTGTTGTATTTTGTATGCGAAACTATAAGAAGTGTATTATTCTGCGACGCTGAAGGAAACTCCCAACCCCTGGTACCAGAAATGTCAGTCAAGCTTGATCGGAGATCACTGTAATCTCTAATAACATTGTTTATATCGGAGTTATTCTAGTACTGTTTTCAGAGGCGTCATTTCCTTTTTAACAACTCGTGCAGGTCGACAAAATTAAAATGTAAGCTTTTAATAGCTCATCCACGTATAGATTTACTTTTTATATACGTTTATATTGTACCTATCGTATTTGCGTAAAAATTCTTATGTAATAAAGTATGTTATCTTAAAATTTTGTCCTCTACTTAAATAGATAAAATAGACACCTTTTGGCATTTAAATGTTTTTTTTATATATTTGCGTATTTTTTTAAGCATTCTATTTAAAAATGGTTTTATTTGAATTTCATTCTAAAATGAACCATCGTAATTTAATAAAATCTCATCTCAAGCAATAGCTGTTTTAAAATAAGGTCATTCAGACAATTTCTAGTGTGTAATACTAGTAAAACATAAATATGACGTATTTATTTTGGTAAATATTCTGGATATTATCCTTATAAAACCAACCTAACCTAACCTTTTTAAAGTCTTATATATTATTTTAATAATGTGAATTTTTCGTAATATTCATTGGCTTACGGTTTTTTATTAAAATATGTGTGTTAAAGATGAAAAATCATATTTTTTTGTACTTGGCATAGTCAATAAACTTTATATGTGGAATATATTTTATTGCATTATTTCACGAGGGTTTGTGAGTAAGTTTTCGCTTAAATCATGCTACGTATACAAAAATACGATCAGATCGATTCATATTCATGTGAAGTTATGCATTGTTCTAAAATTAATATCGTGCATATATACATTACGATAATAAAAATTAAATCTAGACAAAATATTATAGTTTTTATAAGAAATGTATTTTTTATAGATTTTTAATTATTTTCCCAGGGCCGCGTTATTTATAGTGGCGGCCCTGGCAATGCCTAAAAATAAAGCTCGTCGATAATGAAGACTTTTTCAGGAGCCTTACGTCAGCACGATTGTAATCTTTATTGATTACATACGTTTATCCTCACACATGGCTCACTAGCTATATGAATTCTCTTATATTAAAAGTTACTGTATATGAACAGGTCCAGGCAAAATGAGGCTGGCTTCAGGAATAATGTATAGTGATACTAACTGAGAGATCAGTATTTATTGTGCATGAAAAATCATTTTTATATAATATTCAATTACCTTTTTTTTTTTATTATAACAGTTTTATTCATTGATTTTATTTTACATATTTTTACTGCCTAAAAGCGTTTGCAGCTTGACATAATAACAATGACAAAAAGTTTTAAGTTATATTAAAACAAACTATCCAGGTCAGCGTAAAATAAAAACAAAAATAATAACACTCATATTAATGATGACATACATCTCAGAGGGAATAAGGAAATATTCAAAGCAGTTTTATCAGTTGGCAAAGGTATCCGCCTGGACATGTCGTCTCTTTTGTTTTTCTCTTATTTTTGCATTTTTTGAACTAATTTTGTAATACTTGACCTCTAATACGAGATATTATTATCTTTATAACCAATCGCAACAGTTGATGTAGCATATTTTGCATGATTTGAATTTAAAAAATATTTTCATACAAAACGAGTGTTAAGTAATATTCTCTTATATGTTTCAAAAGTTATCATGTTGTCATATATGATAGTGAAAAAAGCTGCAAGCTTTTAAGCTTCGTTTTGTTGAACTTTTTCTCTTTCTTATACATCGAATTACAGGTTTCAATTGCTTCTTCACAGCGTCTAGTGCAGGCTTGAAAAGATTGGGGTTTGCGAGCTACAAGTTTGTCTATAGTGTGCGAGCAATTTCCAATTTTCCAGTAAATCAAATGGGGCTTAATTTTTATAAATAAAGTTATAAATTTCCAAAATGATACTGCTTTGAAAAAGCTGTTAATTATATAACCTCTTACTTTGGACGAACTATGTTGAAAAATGTTACTTGTTTTGTGATAAGCTTAAGAATATAAACACATAATTTCCGCCATGAATCTCGATAAAATTCTTTACGATCAAATATCACCAATGAATTTTACAAGTAGTTTTGAGAATCTTCTCTGCAAAATTAACGCTCAGCATTGAAATAATTATGAAAGATGTACAACAATTCTATTTATTCATTTCTTCAAATTATTGGCCGTTAAAAAAATATATTTATCATGTTAACATCTCTTTTTCATAACAAATAATATAAAAATAAAATCTTATTTGACTATCGGTTTACGGCTTGTGTAATGTGTCCTGCAACAAAAAAGCTTAGCGAGACCTGGAAGTGTATCAGTTGAAAAGGAAGCTCTTCAAAAGTTGGTTCGATATAACGATCATTCGCAACGACTTTGTTTCTACAAGAGAGCTTTAAAATTTAGCTTTTAAAATCGTTACCCCATATTGCAGTATGTGAGAATTTTTTTTCCAATACTCGATAATGATACGGTCTTGTCGGAAACGGAAGCATGTATACATTATGTACTTATTTCATTGTACCTATCTCCACGGTAGTATAGAGGCTGGAGTATGCGCCTCGTAGTTGGGAAATTTGGGTTGAATTTCCACATTTCTCGAATTTTTAGATATCCGTAAATGCTGGACTGATGGATTGAGCAATTGTTTGATAACCAAGTTTTGTGAAATATAATCTGTCATGTCATATCTTCACACTGTGTAGATCTATATGCTCTACTTTCAGAGCGAATATGGTCGTAGAAAAATTTATTTTCATGATATTAAATTTTTTGGGAATCTAGTCTTAGGTTACTTAAAATTTAAAAGACTACATACGATAAAAAATTTACAACGGCTGTGGAAATGTTGAATGGTACAGGGTTGCGTAGCAAGAACTGTAATAATAAATCTGCCGCCATTCTTTTAAGTGCCAAACGAATAATATTTTTTTTAAATTAGCAGAATGTCCAAATTAATTATGCAGTAGTTTATGATTGCAAAATGCTCAAACATGATTAAAAATATTCACAATTATTATGAAAACAAACGTCAACACGTAAAACAGGCAGCTAAAATCCCAAAAATAATTCAAATAGTGCCAATTCACTAATATCCTCTAACAGTTTTTAATCCGGAGAAGTTTATAATAGAAGAATATATTTCTTCAAAGCTGAATACCAACCGAATACGACCAATAACTATCAGTGGCATGATATAATTCATATATTTTTTGCCAACAGCTATACGATTTGAAAAACATAATACTATAAAAATGAGACTACTTGTTATATCGATACCTTGATCTGCGAACCAGTTAACTCCACCTATGTGAAATGTTCAGGACCAACAAAAAACTGTTTAATATTAATTAGTAGCTACATAGAGTCGGCTTGAGTGTGCGAGTGATTTTACGTACTTTATTTATTTGTGCGTTTTATGTGAGATAAAAAAGCGTTTTTTCCGCCATGGGTCGAGTTTTCTGGTCTGCACATTAAGCCATAAATACACTTTTGAAACAATGACTTGACTGAACGATTTGTTTTATTGCTTTAAAATTGCAATTCTTATTGCGTCATCCTATGCCTAGCTACAAAGTAATGAGTTATTATATTATGTTTGCGCCGAGGTGTAATTCAACCTTAGCGGTCGCTCATATAAGCCATCACAACTATAATAATGAGGCGGAAATTCACATTATAATTAGTAAAATAAATAAAGGATTCTACTCTGCATGTAACCTTATACTGTGCTAAATACTTGGCGTAGCGATTAAGGCAACGTACCCCAATTGAGCTTAACGTGTAACTTCACTAATTTCGCAAGTTTCGACCGATGTAAACTGTATCGCAAGCACACAAGTAGCCTATTACTAAGGGTGTAAGTAGCTAACTACGGTACTGCGTACTTAAACAGGTAATGTAACAAATGAGTATTTACTTGTATCGTGTACCAGAAAATTAAACTTTGAATTATACAAAAGCTGAAATGTCAAAAAATTAAGTTTTAAATTCTAATGAAACATAATTACATGTTTGCGTTTGATGTTGATTGCAGATATTCTGCCACCTTCTGCTAAGACGTCCTATCTCAAAACTTTAAGAAAGCCTTTTCTGTACCATTTATTAACAAATACTAATGCTACTATAGTAGAAATTTCTCACAACTCAAATATTCTTCTCGATAAAAGACAATTGCCATCTGATAGCGTTAATTACGTATTTGCTAATAAATAGCGTTAAGAAAAGTTTTCGTAAATTTAGATAGGCGATCTTGGCGGTTAACTTACAAAATAGATCTTTGCACTAAAAACGAGAATCAATTGTCAGTTAATTGATCAATACAATAGGCATCCAGATCAGCATCTTTGGATTTTTTAATTCAGTAGCTGTGAGAATTATGCCAACACCCAACTGAATTGAAATCTTAATTGTATGAAGATATTTTTTAAATTATATTAATTGTTTTAAACCATTCTTCCTGTCTTTTTAATAGTCGGATTTAAGTAAAATGAAAACAACATGTAAATTTAGATAATATCATGAATATTTATATTATGGTGAAAATATTGTGTGGTAAATATAATTAAGATAAACCAACTGTAGTAAATACATTTTCAAAAAGATTTTGTAAATAAAAGCTTTAAATCAAATCTGATTACTTTAATTTTATCTAATCCATTACGGGTAGTTTACGAAGATGATACACCTGTAAATAAGTGTTAGTATGCACTTCTTAATAGATTTTGCGAAATGAAAATGGCTGATGTTGCAAAGCTACTTGAAAGCACTCGTAAGCTTGATTACTAGGTCAAGAGATGTTTCGAGTATAACCTGAAATTAATATTAATTTCTGAGATAACGGTTTCAAGAAAACGTAAAGCTGCAAATAATTGTTATTTAACATCCAATTATAGTAAAATTCTCCATGGCAACCAAGAGGTTATTGTGCTCGCTTCGGAGCAGAAGATGCGGATTCAATTCCAACAGCTGCTGGATTTCAAAAATGTACTGTATATACAAAAAGTACAATCAACTCTCATAAAATACTACTGTCAAAAAAGGCTTTATACTTCCATTAACTCTAAATTCAACAAATACCGTCAGTTAAGCTTGTGGGAATGTGTTCACGTCGGGTCACCAATGTGGGATGTGTAGAATGGAGTTCGACTGGGTCTAATAAAACACTCTCACTATATTTTATATATCGGTATATTATCGTTGACACATTTAACAGGTTATCACAACAAGCTAAGTTACAAGGTTAAAGTTTCGCGTAACTAGATGCGTACAATGAAGTTAATATAAATCGATCAGGAGACGCGAAGCGGACGGCACAATCGGCGACTACGGAGCTTTGTGAGTGTTGAGGAGGTCTTGGAGAGATTTACGATGAAAGAGATTGAGCTCTATCTTGCGACGTTTCTTAATTGATGTCGCAAGGTTGTAGACACTGTTTAACTTGTTTAATGTTGTTGCACTTTGTCAGCGATATGTATGACAGTTCACTTGTGTTTACATTACTAGCTGTCAAATAGTTTATGTAGCACTGGCCGAATGGAATCTATTTATGTACGCCACAGGCTCATCAATTATTTCATGCTGGTTTTTATAATATGTATTAATTTATTTATTTCATTTTTAGTTATGATATTGTAATATTATAACTAACAATGTATAAGCTTCGTGTATTTGTTTGGATATTTTTAGGCATATCTGTTTCAAATATGGAGTATTTGTGTGTGGTGCAATGTGAAAACTTATCTTGACGTATTATTTTTACGAGAATTACCCGATGAAAATTCAGTCTTTAAGTAATGTCAAATTTGAAAAAAACCTTATGCAAAGTCGTTATTAAATTAATCATCGCTGGTAGAGAGGCACGCGTGCTTGGGACATAAATTTATATAAGCAACAAAACTATTCAAAATATGTAAAATTGTACTTGAATCATTATTTGTATCCTGAGTTTTTCTTTTCAAGTGTATGTGTATGACTGTGTGAATACAAACAACGTGTAACTATGCAATGATAAAAATATTGTAGAGACATGTATCGGCAGATTGTTTTTTGCAAGAAGTAATTCAGAAAATTGCTCAACCCAATGAACATCTTGTCATGCGTTTTCGAATTTTTCAAAATCCTGTAGATATGGGCTTCGGGCTTAGATTCTCTGGATTGCTAGGTTATGGGACGAAAATTGTCATTGTATTAATTATAGAAAGGATATTTTGATAGGATTATTACATTGAATATTCGACTCACTTAAGATACTTATCAACATTTTTTCATTTAGAAATCTGAGTAAATATTTATGTGTAACTTCAAATAATTTGAATGTCAGTGGATAACGATTTGTTATTTATACTTTTAGCTATTTTTTTCTAGTGAAGAGCTGCACATGCTCCAGTCAATCTGTATTAAAAATATTTTTGAATTATATTAACAGTTGAGTATTGAGAGTGATTTACTCTATAAATACGAATTGGTTTTCAACGAACAGTCTGAATAAAAAATACATTTAAAAATACAAAACTATTAAAATTTCTAAGCTTTCATATGACGACTTAAAAATCAATTCCAATTTCAAAACAGACACATCGGACTATATTATAAGTTATTGTGTAAACAACATTGTAAATTCATTTGATTTTCATGAAAAAATAACAAAAAAGGTAAATATTGTTTCACAAACTTAAGCTGAAAAAGCTTTCAGCGTTTTGGATTTTTTTTAACTAGCCGTTAACTGACATTACATATTAACGGACATATACATATATACGATGTATACATAATTACCACGTCTACTAAGGGTGCTAATTAAATTAGGCTAATCTATTCCCAATCTAGTAATGGTAGAAGCTGCCTATAATTAAAATCAACAGCAAGTAATTAAGATTAAATACTGCAGATTTTTTATTCAGTATAGTTTTAGCAAATAATGGGTGGAACTTATTCTTATATCGACTCTGTTCAGGCAAAAGGCACTAACCCTTCTGCGTCCCTGCGCGCAAATTTGGTAAATCCTACTTTTTTCAAATTTTCTAGGTAATATTTAATACTAATTCGGCACTAGCGGCTTAATTTCTTTTGACAGAACGTGTAATTAGTTGTATACAGTGTGATTTTAAAATTTAAATCACTCTTCATAAAGTTGAGGGTTAATGCCTTTTGCTAAAACAGGGTCGATATCATTTATTTTAATTACGACAGGGAAACAATTAGTGCTGTTGATAGTGTGGGGCGTATGGTGTTGCTTAATTTTGAGCGCAACATAATATAAAATCTATCCTTATGTTATACAGTACTTTATGTTATATAGTGTCTATATGTTATACAATACTTCATACAGTTTCAACTGTAATATAATTTTGTATGCCAATTTCAAAACTATTTAGAAATTAAGTGGTTAATAAATGTACAATTTAATTTTATACTGTATTTAAAATCAAAATTTTCCAGTATTTATTCGCGATGACCTATTTAAGCACAGTAAAAGAATTATTACTCTAAAATTAGGAATTCAATTTTTAAACTGGCAAAATTTGAGTCGATTATCGATTAGCCTGCGTGTAGCTTTATTCTAAATGCGTGTTTCCCTTTAAAAGTCGCTTATAATTGGAAATTTCTCCGAGCCGATGAACTAGAGGTAGCTTTTAAGCTCTACACTGAAGTGAAAAGCAAAGTTAATATTGTGCCAATTCAAAAACGATCAGGAAGAAAGCTCGATATCGTGCAATAGATTGGATGTGAAGGTGTAAGCTGAGTCCACGTTGTAATATATAAAATAAACGTTTTAGTCGAGTGCTTCGATTGAAGCAAAGAGGATATTTATTTAATTAAATTAATTCGTTGTTCAATTTGCATAAATAAAATACCAAATAAATCATGACAGATAATTCAAAGGAAAAAACGGAATTATCGAGTAGATGATTTACCGGAAGTATTCAATTAATTGGTTTATAATTTTTATTTTATCACGGTTGTTTCGAAAATCGAGCATATGAGTATACACAGTATTTAGATATCCGATATAAAAGCGAAACATTTTTTGACAAATTATTTCTCGCGTTAATTGATTGTCAGACATTTTCTCAGCCTAATGGACATCCAGTCCAGTATGTTTATTTATCCAGAAGATGTGAGAATAATGTTTGCTTGCGAGACGCGTACGGTGACATCTACGCTGCCAATAATACTACATTATAATATGATTATTCACATAGAAAACTGATGGTGCAATTGTTAACGACTTGGAGATGAATAAGAAGAAATTACTTAAAGAACAAGCCCAAACAATTCACATTTTCGTTTTTATCTTTTTAAACGGTCAGACCGTTTTGCTCAACCCAAATAGGCATCCTGTTTTACATTTTCAGATTTTCACCAATCCGGTAGGTGCAGAAATCAAACTCACATTCCCCGAAAGGAAACACGCACGCTTACCGCTAGGCTGTTTACTATTTTGGCAGATAATATATGTAAACAATATTGATTCTCTCAAACATTTAATCAATCAAATCATTAGTCGTGGGATTGCACTTGTAATTAATTGGAAAACATTGTCGTTTCAGTGATTGAAATCCTACAGTATTCTGCAACCAAATCCTGGATAAGGATTTTCAAATATTTATTGATGCAAGAGTGAGCAATGTTTTCAAATATTAGATATCTATTTGCATTAGTTTTAAGCGAACATTTATTACTCCTTTATATTTACGTTATACTGTTTTGTGTTTGTATATGATTTTTTAGAGAAGTGTGTTTTTATTCCACCTAGTGAATACTTATATGTTATGGTTTCTAATGTTCTTAGCATGTTAAATAACCTTATTTTTTAAGCAAAAGCTTTTGGTTTCTTTCTTTGATATTTAGCACGGTATTATAATGAATGTTTTAAATTATGTATGCCATAGTATGCGCCATATTGTTTTTATCGTTTGATGCATTTTTATTACTTCTTACAAAGTCTCAATGTGAATGCGCTGGTGTTTATAGATGACACGAGAATAACCGTACAGTAATAAAACGTCAAACCCTATTAAATGCATTATCTTTATTTATATCAGAATCAGAAAGTACCCTTCTAGGATGCTTCACAGTATTGCAGTTTACGAATGCAGACAAATCCACTTTAATATTTATTATTCCATCGTCGGACTTAACTGGGAAAGTGTAACGGAAAGCCATTTTGGGACGTATCATTCAGGACAGTTTCCCCCTTAAAAGCATTACGAATGACTACAAGGTGTACACAAAAGCTTTGGAAGTTTTCATGTTATTACAAACTAGAACTTTTTGGGTGACAGTTTTAAGCGACACTTCGTATTCAGTATCTTTTTAAGCGTGACCATCAAAGCATTTTTTTTTCATTCCGTAGCTTGCAAATAACAACTACTATGTTTGTCTTATATAATATATCAAAGACTTGCAGTAATCTTACTGATGGATAATACGGATATACCCTTTGATTGTTTTGTATCTTAAAATAGCTATTACGTTAAGAAACTAAATATAATTTCTCATTATTGATAATAATAATAATATAATCAGTATAATGTACTTTTATTTGGGACTTATCAGACTTCGGCTAACATGTTAAATTAAATTTTTTATTAAATTTTCCTTTCCGGGAGTAGTCCTTACAGGTAAAGAACTTATTAATTAACTGTATATATAATGTAAAAATGAAGTGGATAATAGAGATGCAAGTGTACGAAAATAAAATTCAAAACATTATAAGAAACTATAACGAATATGTGCATGATTAACATTCGCCATATAACGAAAAATTGTAGCATTTATTTTACCATATTCGAAAGAGCTTATAAATTTCTCTAATATCAATGTGTCGATCCTAGAAATAGAATATACAAATCTCTACAATTTGAATAGATTTTTTCACGATAATTTTAGTTGTCAGGTAATTTCTCTAGCCGCTGGTCACTCAGTCTTATTTTTGATTGTTAAAATCTTCAGCAGCTGTGGGATTCATACTTTCATTATTCAATTAGAAAGCTTGCGTATTTATCTATTGGCCACAAGATTGTAATAAGCTAATTATAGGTGCAAAGATAACGGCTGGATAACAGATATCTTGGAGTTATGAAGTAATACTTTCAGACAAATAGTAAAGATGCAACAAGCGTGGAATATATTAATGAAACTGCTAGAGTTATAATTTTGATAATATTATTGTGGCGTAAAACATGGTTATTTGGAATAAAATGGAAGATATTTACTATCAATAATAGAAATACAATGTATATTGTTATCAGTTGAAAAAGAAAATTGGGTATCACATTCTTACCTATATCTTTTTCCTTCTTATAGTCTTATCGAATTTTCGTACAGCAGTACTTAAATTTGTTTTTAATGAGATTATTACGACAACCGTATACTTGGTAAGATTCAGGCTTATGAAGCGTTCCCAAGCATCCTATCGATAGTATCCACTTTTTCATTTCATGCTTGTCAACACATGTCACATAGTGGGCCGACGTCATCTCCCCTCAGCTCTGGCAACCACCATAAACGAAACCATCACTAACACAGTGGTGTTGTAAAATTACCAAGAACTACATGTAGAACTTTTTTAATGGTTATTAAAACTGAATACATAATCTATATAATTAATAATATATGTTAAGTGTTAATAGCTGAATCGAAGTTAATTTTATGTTGGAAACTATTGTATTTAAAAATGAAAATCAATGGCTTTGTCATCTATCACTAGAATATATATGGCATTTTCATCAACCCAAACTATTAAACTGATAAATCATTTTAATAAATTGATTATAGTATATGTTTCAATAGCACCTATATTTTAATAACGAAAAGCTTCATTACATTGTACATGAATAATATCAACGAAGCTATCAATTACTTAACTATCAATTGTAGTTCTTATAATTGACAGTTATATGATATAAATATTTTTTTCTACCATATTCGCTCCAAAAGTGGAACATACGAACATATGATCCTGCGCAGTGTAAAGATATCCACTCAAAAAATGGAGTTTATAGATCTCCGCAATATTAAAACAGGTCTTGACTGATTAGTTTTCACGAGAATTGATTGTCAGGCAATTGCTCAACTCAATAAGCATCCACTATTACATTTTTTATTTTTTTTAAATCAGTAAATGTGAGAATCTAACGGATCCAAAGCGCGCACTTTAATCTCTCGGCTACCAGAGAAACATTTAATGTAACAGTATATATAATGTATATGAACACGGCTTGAAAATACTGAAAGTGAAAGCCTGAGCTTGAAAGAAATATCCATGTGAACATTTACGAATCTCGAACAGATTTAAGTTTAAATACATATATTTATGATGGGGATTCGTATGCTCTTTGGTATAAATGATTTATTGTATTTTAAACGTAAAAAAAACTATAAAAAATATGTTTGAAAAATATTTGAAGCTATGTTATGAATAAAAGTTAAATTTATTGGAAAAAAGCAAGTCATTTTAGGTAATGATACTCGTAGAATAAATAGGAAAAAAACAACGTGTCAAAGATGACCTACGTCACTGATGATAGTAAAATTGCACCCTACTTTCTTGGGGCTGCTGAGGTCTACCAACCCCTCATTGTGTATTTTCTCTGCTGGTGATCTTTGGTCGTGGCGCGCTAAAAGTGAAATTAAGGTCTTCTTTGATCGAGTCTGAGTAAGACACCCTTAAAGTAATCATGAAAGCATACATTTGATTCACGCATTGACAAGAAAAGCCAAGGTTTAATCATCTTAAGGGTAGCAATAATCATCCAATTTAATGTATTCACAATATTAAATTATTTACAAAGTATGTTCTATGCATTTATTATTTAAAATGTATTTTTCAAAAAAAATTCAATAGCAAAAACTATTTTTATAACGACAACAGTTTATCAATATATTTTGCGGTTATCTTCATCCAAAAATTTTTTTTTAAAAAAGTCATAAATATTTTTTATATTTTGTTGAACCCAAGGGATTAAAGATTTAATGTTGTTTTAATTCAACAGTTTTTATATTAATACAACTATTACTGTATTACCTCCACCACCCACCACGTCTCCACACCCGTTGTGCAGGCGTATACCGTGGCGTGATGAACGCGATGCGTTCTTCATAAGCGCCAGAAGTGTCCCAGGAGCAGCTTCCCAAGACTTTGGATGGCGTGCACTAGAGCGTGCGTGATTCCTATTCTAACTAATGATACCCTGTCAATATCTAGCCTTGTCGAGCAGAAACCTTCTCGTTCACCGTAAAATTTTGCAATTTTTTTAAAAGCTAGAAAATTATCCTTCGTAGAAACCAAGTTGCAATGGCCGACCGGTCCGACAAATGGTCGAATGTTTAATACTGCTGAAACCAAGCCACCAAATATATAATACTTTTAAAAACTTTCTTTTGTAGTATATCTTATGATTAGCGTTAGATGAGAGCTTAGCGTACAAGTCTTGCATCCGGCGGCTTAAAAAAAATACAAAACTGCATAGTACGTTGGTGAAAATAATGACATGAATATATATGTGTATATTAGATTATAATTCGTCTCCCCGATGGTGTACAAGTCTTTGGTAGATTTTTAAAAACCCGAAAATGCGGGACTGGGACAATTGACCGACAACAAATTCTAATGAAAAATAATCTCTTGATATAATATATCGAGAAGATTCATATACTCCATTTCTAGAGTGGACATTTTTGTACGCTGTAGATGTCCACTCTATGTATATGTGCTACATTTTAAGGCGGACATGGTAAAAGAGTAGTAGTTTGGTATGCTTATGATTTACGTATTTTAGGAATCATAGTTGCAATATTCAAATAATACTCATTTAATATTATATATGTATCGCAAAAAATACTTTAACAAAACACATATTAATAACACTGTTGAGAAAAATCATACTGCTGAAACCAACTACACCAAATGTTTAATACTTGTGTTTTTATCTATATTTTCAGTAAGTCAATAGTTTACTTTAGCTATAATAATTATGATACGTGGGTTGCGAATTTGTATTTCTAGCTATGTCTAGCGTATGCTAAAATTGACGTGTTGTATTTTTATTTGAATTTGATATCAGGATAAAAACGAAAATTGTTGACAGAACAGCTGACAACAGTGACAAAAATTACATACAAAAACTGTTAAAATATTTTTACTCCATTATTTGTAGAGATATAAAGTCCTCTGTCTTGGAGTTTTGATATTTTTTCTTATTTTCGCACTTATCATTAATACATATCCATATTTTGGAAGCATTATAAACATAGTGTATCTTATTTTTAGTGTTTTATATTGATTGCTATATTTTTATTGATCTTTTGTGATTTATTTGTGAATCTTTTTAAAAGAGGGATCACAAATTTTAGCTGCCTGCATAATAATTAATAGATATTAATGTCTTTGGAAATAGGTATAAACACATTTGGTGTACGACAATGCCCCATAAGGATAAGTTGTTATGATAAATCTCCACACTGTGAAGATTAATTTACCCACTTTTTAACAGTGATTTATATACATCATAGGTTCTTAAAATAGGTGTAACTAACCCTCGTGGGCGCTGAAGCTTTTTAGGGGGGTGATAGTTGGTTCAGAATCATTTGTGGAGAAATTCATAGGAAATTCTAGGGAAAAATTAATAATTATACATTATGCAAGCCAAAAAAACGAGAAACTTATAATTTTTCAAGCATTTAGGGGGCTTCGAACATAGAAGAGATTAACGCGAGCTAAAAAAACGAGAAAGGGACGATAAGTAGATTTAAGTATTTATTTTTCGAAAAGGACCGGTAAGCCAAAAAGGATTGGGAATCTGTAGTGCATTAAAAAATATATATATTGTTGAAGTAGCATTGCTTACATAATATCTGCAAACATCGTATGTGCACCTTTAGAAATTGCATACTCTATACGAAAACACTTAACCAACAACCAATTGATTGAATTTTATTTTAGCAATAAATAAATACAAAATCAATTGTTAATTTCGTTAGCCAGATAAATCTGCATAATTTGCACGTCTAATCGTATTAATCCAGGGGTTGAAATGGACAGCAATAAAAAAATATTCCCGTCATTAAAATGTCGTCACAGGCAAAACGAAACGAACGAAAAAAAATATTTTCAAATATACCAGCCAGGCCATGGGGATATATCCACACATAGACAGGGTCGGAGAGGGGATATTTGGGGGCTTATTTATCTTTGATAACACCGTATTAACATTCTGTGCTTGTCGCTGATGCATCTGGGGGACATGGGATGGGCCGTATTTGAAAAGATGGGCAATATTACGGAAATCAGATATATTCTGTTAAAAAACAATGAAAACATTATTTCGAAATTTTTGGTTTACATAATCTATAAAAACCGTATGATATACTCATAAATCAAACATTAATAAAAAAACTAACTTTATAATTTCTTCTTCTTCCATATCCACTCCTCAAATGGAGCATATAATCACACTATGCCGCCTCCAAGAATCCCTGTCATCCGTCAGTGTTTTTCCGCTCTCCCATACCTGCATCCCATATCTAAGCGGTCTTCCATGATGCCGAGAATCGGACGGCTTAAAGAATATGAAGGTGAGT
The DNA here is from genome assembly GCA_022683975.1 of Rhyacophila evoluta. Taxonomy (NCBI): domain Eukaryota; kingdom Metazoa; phylum Arthropoda; class Insecta; order Trichoptera; family Rhyacophilidae; genus Rhyacophila; species Rhyacophila evoluta. Next base: position 19,329 of record JAGVSQ010004041.1, read on the forward strand.
TTTCGACTTTCTTAAGGCCTCCGCAATATGTTGCCTAGCCAGGTCCAGCGCTGCAGCTTCACTTTATGAAAAATTAATAGCTGCATGGTCCGTTATCTTATTATATATCCTCGTCACGCACGAAGTCATAACACCATATTACTAGAATTACACCGTAGTCATTTGCTCTTAAAGGTTAAAATGCGGTTGCTTTGGGCATTGTCGGGTGCATTTTTTTGCAACTAAAGAGCAACACACACAGAACGCATGCATTTAAGAGGCGGCATTTAGTTTTTATCCTTGTACAGCTTACATTTCACATGGAATTGAAGGTTTCACCAGCTTTTCCTATTCAAATAGCGAGCTCACTTTGTAAATTGTCATCTCCCGTGATGTGTACTCCTAGGTATTTAAAACTATCGGTAGGTTATATTCTCTGTTATCATTGCGAAGATCATCTGCAACCATGGTTGCCCATATCCTGATTATCCCCTGACCAGCGATGGGCAGAGCACAGAGAATGTCGACAACTGTAATTGAGATCAAGCTTTTTTTAAATTACGCAACTTTTAATTTATTGTATATTTTTTTTTATATATAGGTAACATAAAAACCAATAAATGAAGATTAGAAAACGTAAATATATGTGGATAAATACATTATTCAGGTAAACAATCTCTTTTTTAAATGGCAAACATCTGTTCTTCGTTGATTCACTTGCGCACGTTCGGTGCATTTTCTATATCGCATTTTATGTTACTTTTATCCGCCTAGCTGATTAATCTCAACACGGCGGCGGAAGAAAACTTTGGATAATCATATTGTATCATATCTGAAGCGATTAACCGGATGTGTGCCAACGCTTTCGAGACAGTAGAATACGCAGGGCCACGATT
>JAGVSQ010004042.1:0-20198 GCA_022683975.1 Rhyacophila evoluta
TTGATCGTCAGACAATTACTCAACCTAATAGGCAACCAGTCCTGTATTTTTGGATACAATTTTATTATAAATAAATATATAAACAAGGATTTTACTATGATTCATTATGTTTCCAAAGATTTACCTACATATTAACACTATAACAGCAAAACCATTGTAAAATTTATTAATATAAAACGGATATTTAATTGAACATTGAGTGAAGAGGTCTTCTAGGAGTGTAAGCACAGGATGTCTCAAATCAAAACTTTGGTTTAGTGTTATGCGTCTCAAAGATCGTATTACATGTTAAGCTATTTTACGGAGTTGTACAAACTAGGCGATGGATTTTTATAAAGAAATTCCTGTCGAAAATACGAGTAGAGTTGGATGTATTTTTGTATTGTTGGATATTTTGTCTGCTATATCCGAAATCTATTATATCCGTTATGTATTAAGCCAGTTCTACCGAGGTTTTATCATAATAATATAATTGAAAACTAAGATTGATTCAAAGAATTTTCGATCAAAATATTCCGAGTTGTAATATGGTGTCTCTCAGATAATCGTCGCCACTTTTCAAGCGAATCACTTTGTTTTTCCAAACCACAAATCGTTTTTGGGTTCTAGAATGAGAAAGACTATATCAATCAAAATCCTTCTCACTCCCATCAATCTCAATTCATCCTTTTTTTACTGTTGCTTCTTACTTTAGCAATCCTTATTTTACTCCCCATTTGCTATGAAATAAATTTAAAGAAAAACATATTTTACGAACATGTATTAAATTTAACTAACCTCAAGTCTAATTTTAAGACACTGTCGGTGTTTATCATTGTAAATATATAAATGTTTAACAGTAAGTTTAAGAAGTAAATACAACATGGCTGATATGGCCCCAGCCATAGGAGCTTCGTTGTAGAAAGACGCGATATTTATTGATTGACATCCTATTATCATCAAATATTTAAAACAATAAAACACAGAAAAATACTTATATTTAATCTTAATTAACTGTAGCTAAATATATGGGTACCTTTTTATAAGAAAAATTATAAAAGTTCGCCAGTACTTTCAATGTGTAATACATATAAATAATTAACACAAGTATGTATGTGCATAATCTAACAGCTGAATTATTTTGAAATTTTTATTTCGGGAATACTCGGGGGTAGAAGAGGCGTTGATAAATCTGTTTGCACAAGGGCGCCTCTCACCCACGGCGTGGTACTGTGAATTACAACCAATTAATACTTAACACTTCTCGGCAGGTTTACAACAAATATTTTTCTCACCGCATTGGTAAACTTTTTTCGCAGAAGAGCGCACAACCAAACAGCTTACTTACTTTGTAAAATTTAAAAGGAATATTCAAAGGATTTACCTGAAAAACCTTTTTTAACAAAGACGCCTCCCACCCATGGCGCGGCACTGCAGTTCCAGAACGCAATTTTCGATAAAGTTCTGTCACTTGTTCTGTCTACATCTCTTTTATTCTGAATAACACTTTAATGCGAATTTTCCGTTCCGAATCGCCGACCATACAAAAACACGTGAAACCCTTAAAAGTAAACATTCAATATTGACACCGATGTGAATAATTGACAGTTGGACTTACACAGTTTTGATCAAACCTAATTAATGTATAGTTTGAAAATTCCAAAAAACAATCCATTGACGAAGATAACGATTTATATGTTCACAAATTGCACATACTTTAAAATTCAAGATAAATTTATATCATTTTATAGTACAATTATAATTAGATGTCAGTTTTCTTTTTAGGGTTGGCATACATAGATCAATATGTAAGCATCTATATTACTATTGGATCGGTATGTAAATGAGTTCATAGAGGCATTGTTTCATATAATCACTTGCCTACATGTTGAGAACATAGTTTTGACCATTCATAACAAGCGGCTATTACTTCAAATTATATCGCTTTGAGATTAAAATTCTTTCACGAATACTTAGTTACATGGATATTACCAGTGAGGTGCGTGTTGAAAACATAACCGATATTATATCGGCTGTGGAAAAGAAAAAAGACGTAACCTACCCAGAGCAAATTTTACAGGAGGCACAAAAATGCTTATTTATTGATTTTGGGCAAAGTCCAAATCTTAAATAGGTACAACGTTGAAGTGTGTAAAGACTAAAATTGTTTTTTTTTTTTATTTACTCAACATGATATTAATTTAGTTATTTAAGAAACATCAATAAAATTGATAAGGTGGATGCTCTTTTTCGTTGTCGCAAATTAAGTAATTTATAAATATTATTTAATAGTGATATTTGTAAATGTTTTATCGGTCAATTTGTTTCAACAGCATATTGTTTAAGCAAATTAGGCATATTGTAAATAAATATCTAATTATAATAGTCTAATAAGATTCAATGCATATTACATTATTTTAGATCCATATGTTTCACATAAAAACTGTGCAGATCCATATGTTTCGCTTTCGGAGTATCCATGATAAAAATTTCAACAAAATACACACATAAATCAATAATGAAAGATTAATATGAAACTTCAAATGTATATGAAAACATATAAAATTATGCACATTTTTTGTATTGTTATCAAATATCATAAAGCTAATGTTTGTTTCGGTCATAATTACGCCGTGCTTAGGTCCTGATCGTGCACCACACTAGGGCGCTTGAATATAATGGACGCCTTTTTATAACAAAAAATAAATAAATTTATAGTTCCAATGCTATTTGCATAATTTAAACAAGTTTACTATAAAAATAAGGTACTTATATAAAATACTTAGTTAAAAATTTACAAGTTATAAATCATTAAAAATATATAAATAGACGATTCAAAAAGCTGTCTGCACACGGGTGCCTCTTTCCCACGGCGTGGCATTGGATTCGATACACTTCATATGTCTTACTAAATGTTTGCAGATGAATTAATCGAAAAACTTTTATATACAAATTATAATACAGATGTTGACAACGTCTTGTCATTTTTTTTATATGATACGAAAAATTTGATACTCAAATCATATTTAAAAACTATTGATTATTGAATATGGAACATATTTATGAGTATAAATATGCATGTATATTTTTATAAATGCTTTATAAAATAAAGGCAGATTTGTAGTTGATGCTTGTTGGTCAGTAGTACAGTATGTAGAAGTTATTCAATACTTTGCCAGAAGAGAGTACGACACTGTTATAATTTCCTCAATCGTGCCTAGTTAGTTGTTATTTGAATGCTTTTGCTGCGTTCATTTTAAATTATTTGAAATAACGTAAAACAAAAGAAGCGGTCTGGAAAATAAAACTATGGCGCCGATTCGTTTTTTATTTATATTTATTGCCATCAAAATGGTTTACGTGACGTTAACATTTGCGCAAATGGTCAATTACATTATATCGCTCGCTGAAATGGTTCCGAAACTTTTTCAAACTTCGACACTTCTCTCTCACCTCAATCTTAAATATCTACATATCTATACAGGCTATGATGTTTTTACGCAAAACGACGTATGCCCTAAAAAAATATGATTATATCATATTAAGAAACTTAAACAGAAAATCACTTTCAGCGTTAGTTAGCACAATACTGAAAGAGTTTTTCCGGGTGTCCATAAATTATGATAAGCCGAGATAATTAATTTATAGTGATTAGTAACACAGAAAAAAATAAATAAAAATAAGAGTCTAGAGAACAAAATCGTCGCTTCCACGTTTCAAGGAATTTGCTATTGCATGTCCATACAGAGGTAAATAGTTTTGGATACACCTAAATACGAAAAGATGCTGAATGAGACTAAGTCCCACATATAATTCTAGAAGTAGGAAGAAGCAGAGAGTAATTATCGAGATAATTATCCGCCGCTTCGGTGGTTATTTGGCAGGCGTGGACACCTCGGTGTCGTAACGTCGCAGGTTTAAATAACCATTGCTTTATAAAGGTTATTTGTTAACCTCCCTATAGCTAAAGGCCTACCGGTGAGTCGCACACCTACTAACCATACACGCTATGGAACCACCGGTGGGTCCCTATGCGTACAGCGCCAATTATTATGGGTTGCTTTTATTCTAGACTGAGAACATCTAAAGCCATAAATCACGTAAATATTTTCAAGGTGTGGCCCTTTTTTAGTTTTTAGAAAATTGCTGGCTTACAGGGAAAAAAATGGTATTTTTTGTAGCTGTTAATGGGTTAAATTAGAAGATGAAGAATTGACTACCCAATGTATTGTGCGATCGGTTGACAAAAGATAAGAAAAACAATTGATTAAAATATATGTTCATATTGTTGAGATCCATATGCTCAATATTCAGAACAGATATTGTTTAAAAAATGATAACTGAAATGGGAAAAGTAAGCCTAGTACATTTTGAGAAGCATTGTTTTATTCCGATCAAAGCCGTCATAAAATGCCGGATATTGCAAATCAATATCTGGGAGATGTATAATTTAAAAGATCAAATTCTAAATAGGTAGATGGATAGGTGCCCGAACAGAGTGGAATCATATATAAGTATACAATAAGCATTAAAAAATTTAGAAAAAAAATAATAGATTTAGATACTTGGTAGGTATCTATTTATCTAAAATGAGATAAGTATATGTATAGTACGTAGCAGTGGAAAAGACTCAGTACTGAACGATTATCTTGCATAGTTATAGCATGAATCAATTTTCAATTCAATCAACTTTCGATTAACCGAAATTCAACTAATCGGATTAGGTGTGATTAAATTAAAAAAATATATCAATTGTATTCATACCTATACCATAGCTTTGCGGTGAGACAGATAATTGTAGGCGAAAAAAATATTTGTAGTAAACGTGTTGAGAAGTGTTAAATATTAAGTTGATTGTAATGTACAGTACTGCGCCGTGGGTAGAAGGCGCCCTTATGCAAAAAAAAAAATCAATGACCTTCCATCTCTGAGTATTCCCGAAATAGTTTAATATTTTTACTAAGCGATTTAGCAGTTTGATTATGCACATGCAAAAAGTTTTTTAAACCATCTGTACACATATTTTTACTGATTTATAGGATGTAAATTTTTATCTTTCTAGAGCTTTTCCAAGTATTTTTTCAAAAGTATGATGTATTTTTATAGTATACTTGTATTAATTATGTAAATATATTGCACGTATAAATACTGACGAATTTGTGTATTTTTATTATAAAAAGGCGCCCATCAGATTAAGGGCGCCTAAATAACGCAGTGCATAATATGTACAATGGCTCAGCCATATTAATCTGCAAACATCCGATGAGAATGTTGTGAGAGTAATTAAAAATATATTTATTAATTTTATGGTATAGTTTTTACGTGTATGTTACGTTATTCTGGTCAAATAGACTATATTATACCGTAATAATCAGGTTGTGAAGTTTTTTTACGAATTCACGTCCATCACGACATTGTATAGGTTTTAAAGGGAGTGAAGATGTCTGCAGTGGTAAGTCAAATGATTGATATAATATATGTTAAAGAGTCCACTGTTCTTTGACGGTAATTATTAAAATTCATTATAATTATTCAATGGAATTAGCGACGCACAGTAAAACTAAATATTAATAATGAACAATGTCTCCCCAGTTGGTAGCGTGCGATTCGGAGAATGCGAGTTCGATTTCCTATCTGTCGGATTTTAAGCATCTGAAAATGCAGGACTGGATGCCCATTGTGTTGAGTAATTGTCTGACAAACAATTATCATGAAAAATTATCTATCGAGACGTTTTCACATTGTGGATATCCATAGACTCCATGTTTGCTCCCAAGCATAGTATAAAAAATGAGAAAAATTGAGAAAAATATTTTTTTAGAGATGATGTTCATTGCCTATTACGGTGATTTGACAATGAATTACACGAAACTCATTAAAATCTGTACATATTTAATTAAATCCATATGCATATTGTATTATATTTATATCGATATATGTTATAAAATATGTAGTTATTTTACGATATAATTTATGAGACGCTTATCCCCAGTACTCTCTTGAATGATATCACCAACAACTATTTGTGGTCTCTCGTTGTAGTAAAAAAAAAAAAGTCGGTTATATTTTTACCACGCACGCCACTGCTCGAAATTAATATCCAAAATTAAAATAACCAAATTAATAAATGTACCAACCCGTCCACGACGTGTTAATAGCTACGCGGCGTAGACCCATCTCAGACTCTTTTATAATAATAGCCACTCTCTTCATCCAATTCCGTTTAATAATCCAATCTGACCCTGTCAGCCAATCACTGCTAACTGTGGGAGTGACTTTAATAGGCGGAGCTTGCGTTGGATTGGCCGGGGCCGTTGCCATGGCGACGATGTTTTCTAATGTGGAGGGGGTGATACGCCACGAAAGGCTCGACAACGATGCATGGCTTTTCTTTTACTGCTGAAAGGAAAAACAAGCTTTGCCTCTATTATCAAATTTACTTTGATTGACTGAAAAAATATTTTTTAATTGACTAGAAATGAATTAGACAGTATTATCTGGACAGGCACGTGGTTTTTCTAATTAACTATGTTAATATCTGACAGAGATAAAGTTATATACATACATGTTATATAAAGCTTGGGCGTTAGATGAATATAATATTCCATAATAAATAGAATGATTATTTTTAGTGGCGTAACTAGTGGCAGATTTAGCAGTCGAGAGGCCCCAGGCGAAATTTAATTATGAAGCCGTAATTATTTTAGATCTCAGTTTTCTTGAATATTTATACTTTCGTCCAGAATTTTTTTAGGCTCCTACATGTTTCGCAATAAGCTTGTCATAATAAGCAGACATTTCTGATCAACTTTCCGACTATGATTAAAACGATTACATACAATTTATGCAACCGTGTATGTATTTATTACGTATTTATATTGCTGAAATAGTTCCTATAAAAAAGTAAGCCTTCGTGATTCTATTTATACTAAGATTTAGCTCTGCCTCTAGCTTAAGATCATTTTATAATTATAGAACCGGTGGCTTTAATACCGGGGAGTGGTAGAAGCAAACTGCCTAAGGCGCACAAATCATTGGGGCGCAAGTTCTTGTAGGAAATAAAATTTTCGAGGTTGCGTAAAAGATTAATAAAATTAAAAACCATTATTTTTGAAAGAAAGTATACAATTTTAATAAAACGAGACACAGTCAAAACAATTTTACTTGATCCAGTACGCTGATATTTAGCTACGCAACATGATACAACTGATAGTTTTAGAATTGCAAAAAAATAAGGGTTGCTTAATTTATCAATGCAATTATCTCACAAAAGAATTGTTTGTGTCGCACTGAAGGAAAGTTATAAAAAAGTGGAAATGATATGTAGGTATTTTAAACTTGAAGGGGTTGGTCCATAATTGACAAAGTAATGCTTTTTTATTGTTATTAAAAATAAGACTTACACTGACGACAGATTAGTGTAGCGGTTCAGACATATTGATAAATATTTCTCAAGAATTTTGCAAGAATCGCTTAGGAACATTAAAAAAATATATTTGTATATACGATAAAAATTTAAAAGAAATATATCGACTTCCGTTTTAAATTAATAAGCGGAATTAAAATTGCAATTATGCTATTGATTATACATATTAGTAATTAATATACTATGTCAAAACGGCGGTCGCACTATTTCAATTGCTAAATTGTAATATTTTAAATGTCGAAGAATAGCTTCAGCTTTATACGTTAAAATTTCTTTTTAACGTATAAATATTTTTTACTGAGCCGAGAAAACAAATTATACAACATTCATTTGCTTTAAATTTTTAAATGTATTTAAGAAAATAGATTTAGTAGTTTATTATTATAAAAACATATACAGATCGGCAAATATATCATCGTTATTAACGACAAAATTGTTTTTTCAATATATAAATCTATTTCTATATATCTGATACATGTACCAGGGAAATCATTTACTTACATTAATGATATATCTTTTGAAATTTTGTCACGTACAATAAATGGTATAGACGGCAGTCTCCAAAATTCAACTGTAATCAGACATTCGAAACGCATGTTCAAAAATTAATCGGATAGATAAATATATTATTCTTAAATGCATAATATTATTATTTCTTTTTCAAATTAATTTGCAGTATTTAATGATGATTGCTACTCTTAGTCGACTAAATAATGTTAATAATCGCCTTAAAAATTAAAAACAGCAAAACCGTATAATTTTATATTTAAATATTATCGAATTGTGCAGTGTGAAATACTTAGCTATCGCAACGTCACCACTAGATATCATATCGACTGTGCAATGGAAAAAGGACATAACCTACGTAGAAAAAAATTACAGGAGACCCAAAAATGTTTATGTATTGATTTTGAGCCAAAGTCAAAACATTACAACTTTGAAGTTGCACGAAGACTAAGACTGGTGTTTTATTTACCGAATATGATAATAATTTAATAAGTTATTTAAAAAATCTAATAAAATTGATAAGGTAGAAAAAGTAAAAACTATGGCGCCTATGACCAGTCAAGAAAAATGAACCTTTTTTTAAGCAAGCGCGTATTGAATAATTGATTAGAAGTATTGAATTAGATAAAATAGTATTCAAATCAATTAAAATGCATGATGAAAAATCACATCAGTTAAAAAGTTCACATATGCGATATCCATGTTCTATAAAACAATTAAGTACATATAATATAATTTAAAATGTTTAATTAAAATAATTAAAATTTTTTTGTTTTTGAATTTGCAAAATCAATAATTTATTATAGTCTGTGTCGTTTTGCAGACTAAAAGACTAATAAACTCATTTTGGATAAAAAAGGACTTGAATATGTTATTGAATTAAACAAAAGAATCCAATCAATTATTTTTGCGCATTTCTGGAACAATGCAATTATGACCGTGGCCATATTTAAAACATCGCTACAAAACATAACTACGAAATAAGCAATACACATATCGAATTAATAAATAATTTGTAAATAAATTGTATTAAATGGGTTTAATCATTGTAATTTTGTAGTTATATATACATGTATGCTTGATATGATATTCAGCCCAAAAAGAATTATCACTTAAGTTATAAATAAGTAAGTGTCTTTAATTGATTAAAATATTTCTGTAATATTAGAGTTTGCTTATTGTACAGTTCTCAACATTATATCAGTTTCATAACGCGAACGGCATGATGCAATTTAACTATTTTCATTGTTTCAGTCGATTCACAATCAGATAAACCGAATTAATTTCATGCTTACGCGATCACATTTACAGAAATCCTTGCGTTCAACATTTAAGTAAAACACATTGCTTTTTTAAAACATAAATAGTACATCAATCACACCAAATACATACACCCCCTAATTAAAATATACGAGACGAAGCTGGGAAATATATATTTGAACGTTTTACACGCGGGTGTGTCGTCGGCGTTTAGAGACGGATATCTCCCTCTCACAGGCGTCGTTCTCTTCGATTGTGAGTCACGTCGCTCGGGTGTGGGAATCGCTAACAATCCAGTTAAGGCTTAGTTGGCTGCAAAGTTAGTCGATGAACACAACCGGAACGAAGTTTGACAGATGTTCGGATCTGATGTAATCAAAAAAATAAGAGAACATTCGTGAAACATTTCTTAAAAAGTTTATAATCGGTGATCGTTTTTGTTGACATAATAAACAATACAGTGGAGAGTTAATATTTGAATGACATACTAAAAAAAAGCTTTTAAAAAACTATTATCTGAGTGAACATTAGTGCGGTATTTTTGTGTATTCGATATCATCATTATGGATTTTAAAAATTAATTAAAAATATATACTTATAAGGTAATCGTTAGTACACAATTGGTTATTGCTTGCATAAATATCTGTTACGTAAAAGAGTTTGATTACAATGAGATACGTCCGTTTTAAAGTTGACATTTTCATAATACTAGACATATATAGTTATTTAAAAATATTTTTGCACATTTCAAATACTTAGTATAATATTAACAATACGCACGCAACATATGTAAATGCTTAATAGTTTAAACTTTAAACTAATACATTCTCGTTGATATTTGTAGAGTAAAGATTATTATCATTGATAATAATTATATTATTGAGTTAAAAGATTTATAACGATAGTCCATGCATTAAGTAGAAGATACTAATATATATTTTTTGAATATCTTTATAACAGTGATAGATAGGAATAAATTCGTTCCGTAAAACAAGATATTTAATTAATTATTAGTGAATTCTGGTTGGATCCTTATTAGAAAATTCGAAGGCGGTAAATGTATAAATTATGTATATAAACTCATTTAATAGAAAATGTATGTGGTTAGAATTATGATATTTTTTGTATATTACGCATTTATTAGTGAATAAGTCCAATATGAGAGGATTTTTAGTTTTTGAACATTATTATTCAGTTAATAGCGGTATTCAATTTTAACTTTAGAGGTTTGTTAATTGTTATAAATACTTGACGGTACTCGAACATAACGAAATTATAAATATTATAGTTTTAAATCGTTTTATATAATTATATATTCAGCTAAATATAGTGTGCTGTAATGTAGTTTTTAGGCAATGAAAAGTTTTTATAAATTTGATAACTTGAAGTTGTAATTGATATTATTTTTGACCATAAAATCAATTCTCAAACTTCTTAAGTTTTGTAACTAATACCAAAGTACTGTAAAATATAATTATACCAAGTAAATACCAATTCAATTAATAATCTGATAAATACGTACAGAATAAATTTGATTAAGTAATACGTGGTATGTTCGGCATTCTATTTATTTAAATCCATAAGTAAATGCTACAAACAAAAATTATAGACATAAATAAATGCACAATTCATTATATATACATAAGCAAACATATATGTGCGTAATCATGTATAAAACATTTACTAAACTAATTTTATCGCCCAGAAATATACACAAGTTTGACTATTTTTATTGTTTATTTTTCAGTTAGAGCAATTGTCAATATTGATTTTTTTTTAAATATACAGACAGAAAAATACGAAAGAAAGATAATTATTTGTTTATAGATTATTCTCAAGTGATTGGGCATAAAATAAATTATGTAACAAAATCTTTCAACAGTTGAATGATTTATCGTATTGAATTCAAATTCTACAAACGTTTTTATATAGAATTATGATTCAGTGCAGGGTTTAGTTTTTATTATGGTGAGGATAAATATTTTAGTAAAAATGGTAGCTATCATATTGCGTATGAGCTAATTTCTAATCTATCTATGTATATTATTGAACCTATTATATTATGCTTATATATATATATGGGTATATTCGCTAAATATTCCGATTCTAATATATTACTTTATTTATTAGCTACGTTGCAATGAAAAATATTCAACATAAATAAAGTAGTGGCTAATCCACTGAACTAAAGTGAAGTAATCAAAAAGTGAGTAAAAATGTCGTCTATCCATTCTGAAGATGAACAGGAGGAGATCAACGTGGATACTGATAGTAGGTTATCTGCTAATGGGGATCTTTCTGATCGGGAGTCAGACCGAACCGAGCCCTACAGCCCTAATAACAGACACGATATTCACTCGACGTCACCGGAGATCCACAGAAATCACCTGACGAATCCACAAACTCATCCCGCGCAAATATCTTTACCGTTCAGTATATCAAGATTACTGGGGAAATCCTTCGATGATGAGAAAAGCATTGTTAATGCGGCTAGAAGAGGGGTCGACGATTTAATGGACAGAATACACAGAAGAGATTCTAACGAAGATACGACTGATGAAGAAGGAAGATTAAGAAGTGATAATGATAACGATAACGATTCGGAAACGGGCAGAGAAGAATTCAGAAGACTGAGAGAACCTGAAAATGGAGTTGAAAGTAGTGAAATGGACAATGCTAGAGAGGAATATAGGAGATTGAGAGAGGGTGGCATACCCAACTGTTTTATGGGGCCTATGGGAGTTGGTTACGGACTTTATGGTGGCGGAGGAGGTGTTTTGAGGGTGCCGGCGCAGAGGGCAATGGGAGGTCTTCCTTGGGGTCTTTCGTTAGACCCGCGACAGGCTGCGGCCGCCGCGTTCGCCCACCAGGTCGTCAAAGATAGACTTAATGGTGAGTACTAATTAATTTATAACCCATAAAAATATATAACGAAATTATTAAATAGTTTATAGGTCGATTGTATTATAATAAAGCCAATATTAGTGACGTATATGAGTGCAAATATATATGGTAAGTAAAGAACTAAAACAGTATACTATATAACCTCTTTCAAGACATTCGGTTTATATATCGATATTTGAGATACGGTAAAAAATTAACCAACTTGTCAATTGATGGTAGGATATAATTGTATAAAAATACATTTCTAATGGACTCATATGACGTTGAAAAGAATTGGCGGGGCATGCAAAGTTTGGCGAGATAACTCGTCCGTGGCACGCGTAGCGATTATTTATAATAGGAGTACACATTTATTTATGTAGTCTAGATAAATATATAACTAACTGTATGTGTAATCAATTCATATATCTAGTCACCAGCTACGAATATATTATATTATATTATGAATTAGGTAAAAATTGTGCACGGATAATTGGGAGAACTTCGGTATGTAGTAAATAAATTTACAGGCAAATTAAAATAATTACAATACAATTTTACTGTAATTCCTTAGTACAGCAGTAAAATATTAACGATTTACTCTTCTCACGTTTTTGACTTAAAAGCCCAAATAAAAAAAGCTCAAAAATATCCCTGACATAATAATTGAGCGCTACCGGACGCCACAAAGGACGCCTTTCTTGCCCCAGGTCGAAAGCTTTAAAAAATCGAAAGGACAGCTTATTCTCTGAAATCTTCTTCCATTTACCTAATAAAACACTCAGTCCATACTATATTATATCAGGATCGTGATTTAAAAAAAAACGCGTCATAAAAATATATGAAAGTAAATTATTTAATATATTTTTTTATTATTGTTAAGTTATGTTTCAACGTGCGTATAGTTTTACAGTAGTTTTATATCATGTCTTTTGATGCGGTACAATATTGTGTACAGCATATTCTCAAGAGAATGTTTCTACTTACTAAGCTACGAATGCTTTGAAGTTACTTTAAGACAGTAAAAAAAATATCACGGGAATTTGTGTCGAATAAAACAACATAATAATTAGATAATACGTAATAAATCATAATATTTAAAAAATCTGCGTGAGTCTGATCAAAATGGTTATTTGATTTGGTATATACCCTCATACATCCCTTTGGTTAGTTATTTTCAGAGTCCTAACGAGAAATAATGTTTGTAATTGTTACACAAAAATTAAATTAAACATATAAAAGACCACTGATGCGGTGTTATAGTAGTAAGTTTCTAAATAAATTTACCTTTTAAATTTTAGATAATTTAAAAATCTCTCTATTATTATGAGAGATGATATAATATCATTGCTTGGTACTCAAGAGATTATATGTATTTATTTTCCTCACATCTCTATATAGTGGCAGTATTTATACACATACGTTATTGATTGAACAAGACGTGAGAGTATTTTAATTTGAATAATTCATTCAATAATTCATAAAAAAAAAATGATTTCCCGTCGGTATCGGCCGGATATTATCAAGTATTAAACAATTTAGTAAGAAAATGAAGCCGTATATATTGATAGCTAAAATAATACAGTAATAAGAATTTTGTACTTTATACGAATTAATCAAACTATAAATTTAGTCCACTTCTAGCCAAAAATGACTTGGTAATATCATCTTATTGCACCATGATGCATGTCCCGTATTAATTTAATAATCTAAAGTTATTTAAATATATCGAAATCGTCTCAATAAATTTTAAAAGCTTCATTCGGATTTGAGACCTACACTAAAAATACATAATTCTAATATTTTGTATTCAGATCTATCATGGGTATATTATTCGTGAGCAGCTTTACGAATAGATCGTTTAAATTGTAGTTTTTGTGTAAAATTAATGGCAAAAACTTAAATCAAGACAATCAGTTTTTACACTATCCTGTATTCAAAAATAAACTTATCAAATTTGTATTTTAAGCCATTGATATAGCACTTTGGTAAGATAAGAAATTTACCTTACCACTAGCATTTGAGTTCCATGAATATTACAATTCTATGTTAAAAAGCATCGCTTTCTTCCATCGTCCAATGTGTTATCAATACATATAACGATACAGGATATGAAACATGGCGCTTCCTCCAAATGCTTATAAATATGATATTTAGAGTGCAAATAATTTTGCATTATGTACTTATTTCTTTTTAGATCTCACTCTAATTTACTTTCATCCGGAATGATTTCCCATTTTTTTCAATCTCTCGCGCTATCTTAAAATGAATATATTCGTACTTCATCTATTTTATTATATTTATGACTTTTTTGAGGCCCATTCCTCAATAATTTGGAGGCCCCTGCAATTGTGAGGCTCCAGGCGCGTGCCTGGTGGGCCTATAGGTAAATTTGCCACTGATTATAATGTAATATGTTCACGTATAATTCAAAAACATAGATTCTGAATTTCAGGTATTATAATATGGTTAGTAATTCATTTACTGAACTGAACTTTGAAATGTTGACTAACTATAATTTTATGTTTGAAATAATATAACTATTAAAATAATATGATTATTTACTTAAATTATAATACTATCTATTGTAGTAATAATATTATAGTAAATTATAGATACAGATTTATTAGTTTAGTCTTAGTCACTGAATAGATAAGCGAATTGCTCTGCATTATAGTAAACTGTTTCAAATCCTAATGTATATATAGTAAAGGTAAATTTATAAATACATTAACATATTTTTGTATTTGTTTAAATGCAAGATGCTTAATATTGTGGATTGGGGGAGCCGAATCTTAGTAATGGCAACACGAGCAGTTGCCCGAAGCGCTGTGTGCTTAGGAGCGCCATCAAAGATCTTTTAAAAAAAGTAAAAATGAAAATAGCAAATAAAATATTGTTTCAATCTGACGTTTTTAAAATGAAAGAAGAGAACTTTTAATGACGCGTAAAAATGCTCTGTTGCCAAATTTATAGTGTAAATTAACGCAAAGTTCATTGTTGTAATTTGCATTACTGTGTGATAAATTTTCAGATAGTAAACCTGTTTCTATATTTTGAGCTTTTTATTTGAGTTTTTTATAGTTATAGTTAAAAGCGACGCCGAAATTGCCCAGAGCGCCAGACGTCTCCCTGGTGACGTAGAGTTAAGCGTGTGCGTCTCGCAATCCGGGCTTGATTCCCACGTCTATCAGATTAAAAAAAAATCCAAAAATGCAGGACTGGATAACAATTAGGTTGAAAAATAGTCTGAAGCAATTCTCGTAAAAAATCTTCACATTGCACAAATCCATTTACTCAACTTTCAGAGTGCATATCTTTACGCTGTGTAGATCCATATGCTACAACTTTAGAGCAAGTATGGTTTATAAAAAAAAATAGGAGACTTACATTGACAATTTTATTACCCCGAGACAGGCAAGATAACCCTTTACATTTTTACATCCGTAATTATTCAATCAAGTGATAAACTCGGGTAGATATAAAATAACATCTTTTGGATCATTTTGTGGATACCCCAACACTTATGTATCCTTTTTAAATGTTTTCCGACCGAACATTACGGTAGCTAATTCTTTTATAAGGTTACAATTATTTTTATCTTGATACTGATCATCTAAATCGGTTTATTGCCTAAGATCTCAAACGAAAAAAGTGTTATAAAAGGAGTAGTTAGCTGTTTATCAGAGTATACAGAATACTAACTACGTTTATATTATATATAAGGAATTTAAATAAAGTAACTTCAATAAAATAATCTAAATTTTTTATCACGGTTATAGAAATTAACCTCGTTAGAGATAGAATCAAAGTAATTGACAATGGAAATCACTTTAGAAATTGAAAAACAGTATATTTGTGTAAAAGTTGTTTATATATTATACTTTCGTGGATCAAACATTTCATAATTAATGTTTTGTGTTATATTATAATATTTAAAAAAAATCATTGAAATGGTTAGATCGTTATTTTGACCAAGTTTGCCTATAAGCTAAACGTTTAGTTTGTTGGATGTGCAGATTTGAGTTCATGATTTCAAGTGTTACCGAGTGATTTAAACTTGCAAATTTGGTGTCGAAGTGTGTATGTTTACCAATTTGCGCATTAAAGTCTCCAATTATTAACTTTTTGATGATTTTTAATACGCCAGTTATCCCTTTTTGAATCTCTAAGATGCGTTTTATATATTAAAGATTAATTTATCTATATATATCCATTTATAGATTTTACGGGAATGTCGAAGAGATATCTCAAGAATTACTATTGAAATTGAAAAAAAAAATACTAAAAAACTAACGTCGACATTGAAAATAGGCACCAATTTTTTTCAAGCGAGCTTTTAAAGAAAGGACAAATTGCTTTATTCTAAAAACGAGGAATAAAGACAAATGGAAAATGGTATCATATACGTATTTGAAAAATGTTTTACGTAGTTTTTTTTGTAAATGAGAATACCGTCGCCAATATTGCAAGAACACGTATCTTGATTTCTTGGTTTATAGTTTGTTTTATTGTAAACATGTAAACCAATAATACAAGATACAATGTGACTTGAGCAAAAAAATCAAAATACTTGTTCCTGCAATATGGGCCACGATATATGATTATAATTTGTGTTATTTATGTTAACAGGAACAAAAATTACCTGTTCATTAAACATGTTTTAGAATAAAGCTGCATTTCCAATAAAAAACTAAAGTCGATGTTGTGATTATACATTAAGAAATTGATGTAAAATGTATTTTACAGATAGACTCAAACATTAAAACTCGATTATCTCAAAACTTACTTTTTCATTTTAACGTCTTTTGCCAGTAATATGACGATATATTTTATTAAAAGTTAAATACATGTGTGTATCTATCTGTCACAAAAATTTCTCCTAAGCGGTTAGGAGTGACGATATGAAATTTTAACATATTATTTTGACTGTCGTTTCCAGATTAATTTTAAACATTAACAAGAGAATAATTAATATTTTCAACTGATGGTGCTTGATGGAAATTGATTTTAAATAATTCAGAAATTAACAAGAGAATAAATATATTGTATGCAACTAAGCATAGAAATAAATTTATAGTAACAGGATGAATAAAATTAATTTTAATAAAAAATGAGTTTGAATCTATCCCGGGAAAGATGGGTTATAAAGTCTAAAAGATCCCTTGCAGTATTGGGGACGCATATGGTGGAGGATATTTTTTATGCGTCGGTATACCGCAAAAGGGTGTTAACACGATGAGAAGGAAAAGCGCCAACGGCAGACGGATAGATAGATGAAACGCTGTAAGTATCTATTTTAAAGTATTCGCCGACGTTTATAAATGAAGTCACAGTTTATTTCTGTGCTTAAAAATCCAAACATGCAGGACTGGATGCCCAACGGATTGTGCAATAACAAGAAGCGTTAATAGTCTATGGTCATAAGAGCCTTGTCCCAGAAGGGTGAGTAAATGATTGATCGAGTTTTTTTTTATTAAATTAAATTACATGTTCAAGTTTTGTTGTTAATCCGAAATGAGTTTATTATTCTTTTAGCCTACAAAGTGAGACAATCTATAATTATTGATGAGTTGTAAATGATTTTACAAATTCAAAAACGTAAAAAGGTTAAGTTATTATACAGTATAAAAATTCTGTTTTACGAGTATAGCGTATAAATTTTGCATACAATGTGTATTTTTTAATGAATGTGATCATTTATCATGAATTTTAATGGATTTTAATACTATTTTACACATTATAGATCTCATTATTCAACACGCGTTTGCTTAAAAAAATAGTATTTGTGATGACTGACCATAGGCACCATAATTGCTAGTTACGCCTCTGGTGAATAACTAAGCGACAACCAATCATCGTGAAAATTTTTTATTAAAACATGTCTTTACATTGCAGAGATCCATAAACGAAATTGCAATGGATAAATTCACACCGTGTAGATCCATTTGCTTCATTATTAGCGTACCATAAAAAAATCTGTGGCCCAATGAAATCTGTAGCAGAGTGGCAAGCGTATGTGCCTTTTATATGTGTTGTCCGGGCTTGATCCACACATCTGCTAGAAAATATAGGATTGGATGCACGTCGGGTTGCGCAATTATTTAACGACCGATTCTCACAAAGAAATTAAATTCTCAAGTCATTTTTATTTTGCGAAGATCCAAATACTTCACTTTCGGAACGGACATTTTCACGCTGTGTAGATCTAAATGCTACACTTTCGGAATGAACGTGGTAAAAAAAAATTAAGAAGCTAAAAGATAAAAATGTTGAATGATATAATTCAAAGAGATTTTTCAAAAATATGTTTTTCAACAATTAATTTTCCCTCAACTACCTGATACGTTATCACACCGGTTGTACGGACGTATACAGTGACGCAAAGAACGTGGGTTTTTAAAGTGCCAGAAGTGTTTCAGAAGTAGCTTCTCAAACAATTGGTTGGCATGCACTTTTTGTATGCTAATATTATAAAACAAGGAGATGTGTATAATCTTACAGATGTAGTTAGCAATGAGAGCACCTAAGCAGGTTTTCTTACACAGCAGGTTAAATTTTGGGTCGATGCTAAAGTAATTCGCGAATACTTTACCAGAGTATCCATAGCATGTAACTGAGGGCATGGAGGTATTTGTGTTTTCCCCTGCACACATCTCATATCTTGTTGGTATGAAAAGCTTTAGCTAGCAGGCTTTTATTTCTCGGGAAATTCCCGCGAGAGCTTTGCAGGTTTTTCTTCCGCGCGCAATGTAGACCGCGGAAACATATCTGAGTTCAGAGACGAAAAATGATGACAGACCCGCATTATGAAACTTATGTTTATTATACAACATATATTATATAAAATTGATAATAAAAACTGATCATCATTATTACACTTCTGTCTCCTTGGTAGTCCGGAAGCTAGCGTGCTCACCTCTCTCTCAGGGAATGCAGGTTTGATTCCAACATCTACCGGATTAAAAAAAAACTTAAAATGTAGGACTATATGTCCATTGCGTTGAGAAATTTTCTGACAACAAATTTTCGTGACGTGATATACGTAGAAAGAGAATTCATATAAAATATTTGGTGTGTTATAGTATAAAAATGTGTGAAAATAAAATAGAGGTATATGAAGAAAATGAATTTGATAGCTGAAAAATTTATTGGTGCAATTTAAGAAGAGATCAACTTAGTTGTTTTGGTCTATGATCTAATCACTTGCATGACAACCAATCCTCATCGAATACGTCAATCAAAGAAGTAATGTAAGTTTAATTATTAATTTAAACTATTCGTAAATGAATGTGTTTCCAACAATACATTTCAAATCAATTTTTTTTATCTACTTATGTGTTATAAAGATTTTTTTTATTATTGTCTAGAGATGACACACACAGTCAAAGTTCTTCGCAGAAAAACTATCCAAAGACCATATAATGTTCTCATAATTCTTCCGCTTCATCCTTATACCTGGTCTTAACCAGGCGTATTCTGGAGCTTTGATATCGTGAAGCGATCGACTTTATTTGACGGGAATGTCGCGGGAGTAAATATAAATTACCCAAAACAAGTGCGCTGAAATTAAAAGGTATGTATTAAAAAAAAAAATTAAATAAATGGATACTTATTTGATCAAGCAATTTATGAGACGATATCATCACGCTCGCCATATGAGGCCGCAATTTTTTTAAAAGCAATGAAATTTGCCCTTGTGGCAACCAAGTTGAGTAGCCCGACGGTTCCCGCAGCTGGTTGGAGCGACTTGAGTAACTCTTCCCGCTTCCTTCACTATGTTGAACGTTCCCACAGTATGTGAACATCCTGTTTTGGACAGCCACAAGAACATGTTGGCTTCTCAACAAGGCCAAATTGAGACAGCTTAAGGGCATAAGCACGTTGGCCTGTAATACATTGGCTATTGACGTGATCTGGAGGCAATTTAGTTATCTTCATAGGCCATATAATTTTTCGACATGCATGTGTACCTTCCTTTAGTCGACGCGTCCCACCTACCCTGCCAAGTTTTATTTCTGAATCCATGGCCACCCGACGAATTGATTTCTTCCAAAGATCCAGCCTATTATTTTACTCTCGGTTAGGTGCCAATGCGGAGGGCAATGGTGATGTTTAACGAGATTGCCTCGGGTATTGATAT
>JAGVSQ010004043.1:0-15911 GCA_022683975.1 Rhyacophila evoluta
TAACAGTGATCTCACATATGGAAGTTTACCAGTTTTAAATAATTCAGAATTTATTTCAATTGAATTTATAATTAAAATAAAGAAGTAGATTACAATTTTTTTTACACAATATCTATGGTCATATCATAAAATAGAAAAAATATGTCGACTGTGGAAACGAAAAGGTACGTAACCCTCAATTTTTCGAAAGTCCTTTTATTTAAAAATCAGAATTTATATAACTTAATACACGTTCAATTAAAAGTATGCATGATGAAAATGCCTAATTTATGTCTAAGCTTAGCTTTTAAGTTAAAAAAAAAATTTCCGACCAGGAAAAGGGGCTTCTGACTAATCAATTGTATTGATTTTTCTTAAATAAATTATTAATTCAATATGGCACTGAGTAAATAAAGCACCAGTTTAGCCTTCAAGTATTTCAAGGCTTTGCTAATGAGGTGCCTTGGCTTTGGGTCAAAATAATTAAATAAAGGTTTTTTGTGCCTCCTGTGAAATTTGTTCCATGTGGGTTAAGTCTTTTTACCTTTCCACAGTCGATGTGTATGTTTGTCTATCTGTCAAAAAAAATCTTTCCAAACGGTAAAAAGTGGCACGTGATTTTTTCGAAGCTTAAAAATAATTATTTGTAGAGATCAAGTTAAAATAGCCGATCGGTAGGACAATTTTTTTAAAAATAATTTTAACCCAATTAAAATTATTTAAAAAAAAATTAAAATTAAAAAAATTGAGATACAATAATTAATTAATTTTCTTGGTTGGATTGATTTTTACGGACAAGTCGGATATGTTCGGTCTTTTAGATAGTTAGGATAAAACTCTGGATTGTTCGTCTCTTTGTAATGCAATAACTAGTTAAAACAAAGGAAAGAGCAAACTTAAATGACCAAAATTAGATAGCCAAGTGAAGAATATTACTGAAGGCTTAAACTAAATGATATTTATGTTTTGAAAGTTGGCCGGCCAGGCGGATGCGGGAGAAATTTTGGCTCGAATATTCGGGATACGCTGAACTTACGAGAAACGCGTGTCAGATAACGAACGCCATAGCAATGTTTAGCTCTTTGCAGTTTTGGCTTCCCGATCTGAAAAGCCTCCTCGCCAAGTTTCAAAAGATTCATGAGAGAACAATGGTATTTGCTGGGATAACACTCTCAAACGCGAGCTTTCATTAAAGTTAATGTATAAATAAATTACATGTTGTATTATAGATATTCAAGATAGAACGTATCACGATAGACTGACCAAATTAGCGTATTCAAAAGAGAAATAATGTAAAATAATCAACAAAAAATACCTCCTATTTTACAAAAATGCGTTAAATACACGTTGCATGAAGTTTTAAATAATCTAACAATCGAAAAAACCGTTCATTTCTTAGAAAAAAACTGTTATAAAGATTTTGTTCCATCTTCTGTATAGTCATATCATCGTGGTAGTATTGGTTTATATCTCTAATGAGCTTTTTAAAATTAAGCCGTGTTTTCAAAATAATAAGATTTGAAGGGGGTATTTTCATAGTGAAATTATTACACTATGCCAAAGTGTAAAAGATTGTAAAAGAATGTTTTGGACATGTATTTTTTTGTATTAAGCAACCATCAAGCATGCAAACTATTAGAAAAAATCAATTTCAAAAACAATAAAAACAAATATAATTATTGAAAAACATTTTATGCAAAAATTCGTGCTCGAAATGTTATCTTAAAAATTTTGATACGTTGCAAAGAAATAGCTTTGGAAATATCCCCCTCACTTGAAAATAATCATTTTTTCTCCAAAGATGGTGTATCTGGATCTAAATGATCTAAAGATATCCACTACGAATGGAGTATATGGATCTTCGCAATATGAACACGTATTGACAGATTATTTTTCACGAGAATTGTTTATCAGACAAATGCTCAATCTATTGAGTATCCAGTTCTACATTTTTGAACTCAGTGGCTATGTGGAAATAAAATTCTATATATTTGATTCCCAACCACGTAAGCTTACTTCTCCGCTACCGTGGAGACCAGCCCTATTAGATCAACAAGTAGCACTCTATATTTAAAAAATATGTGATATATAATTTACTTATATATTGATGTAACCGATCATTATAGGTCTCATTAAAATCATTTCATATTAAACGGACTCAATTAAATCATAGAATATATTATCGCCAATATTACAGAAACACCTAACTCAACTTTTTGGTAAAAGTGATTTTTTTTATAATTTGCAATCTCTCGTATCATTGGCACATTTTCGTATTAACGGATGTGTTTATACCAAAACGGAACGCATTTGTACATTTCTGCAATAGCAAATGCTATTTACAACAACACACAAGTCGACACATTTCTAGGGCGAGGACAGTCTGCTGACGTAATCCCGCTCGCGATTACCTAAAAACGTTTCAATTGTAAATTATTTTGAAACAAGTAATAATTTACTACTTTATACATTTCTGAGATGTGTAATACTGTTTAAAAATATAACACTTGTTTTGAGCTTTAGGTTTTAAAATAAGGAAATATGATATGTTGTATTTGCAATTGGAATACCATATTTGCTCCCATCGTGGAGCATATGAATCTACACATGTTAAAGATATCTACTCCGATAGATGAGTATATGAATATCCGCAATGTGACGATGTCTCGACAGATTATTTTTCACGAGAATTGTTTGTCAGACAATAAATCAACCCAATGGGCATCCAGTCGTGCATTTTCAGATTTTTAAAATCCAACAGATGGGAGATCGAACCCGTATTCCTCGGACTGCTAGGCGCGCACGCTCACAACTACGCTTACTAAGGAGACAAGTATAAAAAAAATATTTATATTTTATGTTTAAAATTGTGTAAATATAAATAAATCCTCCAAATAAACTATATTTCTAAGTTTTATATTTTTGTTGAAAAAACGTTTTTTGTCTCTCCTGTAAAATTTTGTCAACGATGCTAGATACGTGCTTCTGAAATATTGACGTCGATATTATTTTCTTCTGCCTTGAATGAATCTTGAGATGCATCCAAAATATAGAGAGCACTATTATGTTCCACTATTCACATAAATGGAATATTTGCTTTGATATCGATGCAACGACTACTTGTAAATTCCACGCAGATATTGGCGGAACATATTCAATTTTGCCAGTGAGCCCTCTTCACTTGTATAATGGGGAAAAGAGTTGGAATGCCGAAGGCATTTGCCCAATTTGCATCGGGGCATATTAACATGCGCCATTAAAGTGCAAATTTAACTCAGAGGGTCAAATTAGAGATTATATTCGTGTCCAATATGTTCTCCTACGTTTGTAACATATAAATATAACAAATGACGCTATTTACAAACTTTATATATTATAAATATTCATATAATTTACAAACACAATATTTAAATATATAAAAAAAAAGTTAATGTTTACAAACTTTCGGTACTTTTTTTGATATTTTTTTTATAATACAGTAATCGGTTGATTAGACCGTCTCCAGTTATAAGGTATCGTATGCACTTGGGGTTGGAGATTGCAGGTTTGAATCCCGCCGTTACGGACTGAATGCCATGAATGCATGGTGGGATGAAGTATTTCTGGAGTAATTAATCAGTCAAATTCGTGATAATGAATGAATACTCCCGGGAAATTCCCGTCAAAAAAGTAGATCGCTTCTCGATATCAGAGCTCCGAGATACGCCAGGTATAAGGATGGGGCGGGTGGATGGTGGGCACATTAGGTAGTCAAATTCTTGATAATGTGAAAATTCATATTCAGTAATTAATATTTTCGACTGATGGTGCTTGATAGAAATTGATTTTAAATAATTTAGAATTTATTCATATTCAGACTATTTTACACTTTTGAGATTCATATGCATCACTTTTTTATACCATGTTCTCTCCCAAAGTGAAGCATATGGATCTACGCAGTGTGCATAAAGAGAAGCTTTTCCGCAATGTGAAGACGTCTTGACAGATTATTTTTCACTATAATTGTTTATCAATTGACAAATCAATTGATCAACCTGATGGGCATCCAGTCCTGCATTTTAAAATTTTTAAAATCCAACAGATCGATCCCACATTCTCCGGATTGCTAGGCACGTACGATATCAACTACGCTACCGGGGAGATGATATAACATAATTTATTACATAAACTATCATTTCATCAGTGTACACAATTTTTATAATGCAAATAATTTTGAATTTGTAAAGAAAATATCATGAAGACAAAGATTAAATAGCATATAAAAATAGTTTCCACGAGTTCGTTCAATCTCACGAAAAATAGTGAAATATTAACGCACGTATTATTGTATTTATTGTATATAAATTTATATTTTATTGGCAGTGAATTATTTGAGCTTATCAATTGTTTGGCAAAAACATTCCTAGATAGGATTAAAATATACTTGCACGAGGGCAAAGAGGACACGTGACAATGTGTAGTCTGTTTTCTAAAATAATCGGGTGAGGTAAATACGATCCCTCTCCTGACCTCCTCCCCATGAATTAAGTTTGCAATAAAACTGTAGGGGCAGAATCCCCACGAGTGCTTTATTGCTCAGGTATGTAATATTTATTTTCCTCTGTTGGAACAATATTATGTTTGAATTACTTCATTGAGTCCGCTGACAATGTTTTTGACAAGCCTTTCTCAATTAATATATTCTTTTGGGATTAGTGTTAGAAATACACACCTTTTGCTAACCCTGCATTTATTATAGAAAGAATTTTTTATTATAACATTTTAGAAAAGAACATATTTTTGAAAATAAATATGTGCTTTTCATATTTTTGAAAATAAATTGATAAATTAACGTTAAAATAATAAATTATCTTATGCATAACTGAATAAGAAAGAACTGTGTTAAATATAAGATAACTATTGTAAGCTATTTTATAAATATTTTAAGCCATTTCTATTTCAAACATTATAGATTCACACAGTGTGAAGATGACCGCTCCTAAAGTTGAGTATATTAGTCTCTACAATCTATCTCCTCGGTAGTGTAGTTGGTAGCGTGCTGTGGTTTATCAAATTTGAAGAATTTTTAAAAATCCTAAAATGCAGAACTGGATAACAATTGAGTTGTCAATTTTTTTACACCCGATCCCTGTGAAAATATAACAAATAATCCATTTAATCCAATTTCATGGCCAACATGATAGCAAAAAAATAAAGATCATAAATATTAAAATGTCATTATCTTATTTTAAAAGTATATGTATTTCAAACCATACCTTGTTATACTGTAATTATAAATCTGCATTGAAAACGCTAAGTATGTGTTTCTCGGTGGAGTGTGGATCTCCGCAACGTAAAGACGTCTTGACAGATTGTTTTTCACGAGAATCGTTTGTCAGAAAATTGTTCAACCCAATGGGCATCCGATCCTGCATTTTCAGATTATTTAAAATTCAGCCGATGTGGGAATCGTACTCGGATGAAATGCGCGTACGCAAACTGCTATGCGATCAAGGATAATTATTTTGTATCGTATATTGTTTTTTTACCATGCCTTCTCTTAGTCTAGAATGGTGTAACTAATCACAAAAAATAGACTGAATGGATTACCAGATTTTAAGGACTTATTTTGGCAGATTTTTTTTCACAATAATTTGTTTTCAGCTAATTTTTAAACCATTAGGTTACGTTCCGTTTCGCGAATTTTTCTCTTTGTGTAATTATAAATAATTGAAAATATAAAAGCTTTTAATTATTATTGTCACAAATTATTTAATCTGATATAAATATTCCAAAAAATGATCAATACGACTGCATAATCAATAACAGTAGAATCATTAGTGCAAAAAAATCGTTTTCAATTAGAGAAAATTAAAACTGAAAATCAGTTCACCTTTTCCGATGCGATTTTCATTAAATTACCCTCGGCTCGTGTACTACCAACGAGCAGGGAAGGGAAGCTTTTCTTTTACGGAAATAATTAAAAAAATGTTCAAAGGAAAAAAGGTCACTTTCCTTTATCCTCTTTTTAACGGTTGATAGGTCTCGCATGATGTGCGTAGAAGCTTCAGGTAAGGCAATTATTTATAATCCAGCGACTTTCTTTTATAACATAATGCCTTGCCAACTTTTGATTCTGTCTATTTCTTCGGAACTTTTTTACGTTTTTTCATCGACCATAATATTGAAATAAAATTATAAGTAACTTAACTTAGAAGTATACTTGATAACTAGTATATATTATAAAACAATATTAGATGTGCTTATTTAAGAGGATTGATGATCAAAATACTTATTAATATTTTTGACTGATGGTTCTTGATGGAAATTGATTTTAAATTCTAAATTATTTAAAACTGCTAAACTTCTATATGTGAGATTACTGTTCGCGACCCGGGTTTCGCTTTTCAGTATCTTCAGGCTACATTATATGTGGGCAGTGAGCAAACATTTAGTATGTTATATAGTTTACCAGTTTTAAATAATTTAGAATTCAAAATACTTAAATCATTTTAACTCACCATAATAATTATATAATTATTTAAACTATGTTCTCTTCTAACGTACAATTTATAAACTTCCTTTATACAAATATATCTGCTCTGAAATGGAATAGATGAATGTCTCTAATATGATAATTATATTTTTATTGATAAAAATTTTCAGTAAATTTTTCATTTTATTGGCTATTTTACAAATTTGGCCACTGCTCTTTCTCTTATTAACGATTTTATAAAACCAAAAGGATGTAACATACGGTTTTTATAAAAGACATTTTTTTCTAATAACTAGAATCCAGCAATTTAATAAAATATTTATAAAAAAATATAAGCAACTGGAAATGGTGATCTTAATTTAATTTTTAAATTTGAAAAAAGGTGGATTGTAAAATTAGCGACCAGGAAAAAGTACTCCCTCTCCATCTATTTTGATTTTTAAGATCATAAATGGAACACCAATTTTATTATGCATGCACTTTTGACTGTGAGTCAAAATTATATGTGAATTACCATTATAAAATGTACAAAATAATTAAATATCTACCAGAAAACGTAAAAATAAAGAATATTTTTTTCGTTTTGTTTCATACTAAGCCGTTTACTTTTGACGTGGTATAACAGTACATAACAATCACATTCTTTGTATAATTTTAAATACGTGAATTTAGATAAATATATTTTGGAAAATTGTGTAATTGAAATATTTCCTGTAAATTTGACAAACTAGAAATCAAATATTTTGTTCCTAGAAAATTTTCGCTTAATCAAAGCAAATATTTGAAATTAATTCTTTTTCTTCCATAATTAATCATTCTATGATAGAATTTATTCAAAGACGAATGACAGTTTAATTTAATTTGATTAAGACATCAAAATCTTTGTGTGAACTGAGGTGAGTGGAGTTTGATTGATTTGGATATGCCACTTGATAAAATATAATGTTTTAACAAAAGTAAGATAGTGGTACTTTATAATGTGAAATTAGATTGTTCTTTTTTGAAAACATTGACTTTAGTTATAAATAATACTACATTCGCCACTTTAAGCACATTTGATTTGTTTATAATGACGTTTTGGGAATGATTTTTTTTTACCATCCTTATTATCAAAACATAAACACTTGATTAAATGATATTCATATAAAATTGATTTTGTTCGTTAATCATCTCATTATATCCATTTTTTTACTAATTCTAAGTGATTTCACAAATGAAAGGTGTATTTTCAAAGAGAATTTATTCGACGTTGTCACACTTTAAAATAATAAAATATTTTATGACTTTAAAATTTAACCCTGTATACTATGAAGTCTTTCTGTATCTTAATCAATTATTAATAATGGTTTAATATAAAAAGATTGGGAAAAAAATGAGCAGTAAAATTTCTTTGTTCACAATACTTTTATATATCATGTATATCAATTTCAATGAAGCTTTGTACATTTCAATATGAGCTTTTAAAAAGCACATGCAATACTACTTCTCACATATAACAATGTAATCGCGATGACGTATTAAGCTTGTTGTACTCTACTTTCTTGAGATCTCCAGTAATTAAAGCTTACTTTTCATTAAGCCCTAGCCTCTAATCCAACTTAAGTGCTTGCTTATCGACCGAAGATTGAACGAGAAAATCGAATAATTAATAAGGTCTTAGATAAACTCTGTTTCTATTTAATTTTGAAATTAGCAGTAGTTCTTTAAACACTGTTCAATGAATCTAATCTGAAACATGATTTATTAATAATATTTTACCTATAACATAATTTACTTATGTTCACTCAAAAAGCTTTTAGAGCTACAATTATTAATAATTAATTAAATGATGATAACCAAATGATGAACACTATTGAACTAACAAACCTCAAAAGAGATAATTGAAAAAGTTTTAGCGTGAAATTTATTTTTAATTTATAATTTAGAATGAAAATTTTCACCATCAAAAACTACTAGTAATTTTCAATCTTCTATCTTTATCTGTGTTATTTATTGAAGTTACTTTTTTACTGTTTTTATAATCCTTTAAAAACATCGTTCATTGAAAGTTTTAATGTAATAATGCAAAAAATAAATACAACTTAATCAATATGTGTGAGTTATTTGAATTTACTCCATTTCTAACATTACTAAAAAAATTCAAAATATAAATAATGCATTGCATTCATTATAAGTAATAGTAATTTAGCATTATTCAGTACACATTATATATTTATATCATATTCGCTTCCAGCATGGAGCATATGGATCTACAGTGTGAAGATATCCACTCCGAAATAGGAATAAATAGGCTTTCGCAATGTGAAGACGTCTTGACAGATTATTTTTCACGAGAACTCTTTGTCAAACAATTACTCAACCTTATATGCATCCAGTCATGCATTTCTGGATTTGTGATATCCGACAGATAGGGAATCGGACCCGCATTCCACGGATCGCTAAGCGCACACGCTACCAACTACACTACTGGGAAGACGATAACCTTAATTTATATGTGCGCATTATTAGAATTGACTCTATTTGTATAAATAACTAAAGAAATCCAAAATCTAAGCAATGCATTGCATTTAGTATGAGTTATAATCATTAAAAAATATCCGGCATACATTATACATGGATCACATTAATTTTAAGGTTATTTTTTCCACAATTACTGGTTTCCAGCTAATTAAACAAATTAATCACCCAACAAACCAAACTAAACTTTACCCTTAAGCTAGAGTAAATTTTATTATTATTTAATGGAGAATAGATCCGATTATTTAAGCTTTATTTTATAGAGCTTTTTAATTTATTATAAAAAAATTCAGGACGTTAATTAATGACACAATCGATACAGGTAGTATATAAACTAATTAAAACATTGAGATTTTAATCAAATAGAATTATTCATATTTTGTTACATGTCGGTGTATTAAAATATTATCAGAAGTATAATTTCATTAGAACTTACGATCTTTATGGCGTATTTTTTATTATTACGAAATGCAATTTTAATAAACGTAAATATCAAAAATGCTTCTGTATATTTACATAGTTGGAACAGTAGGTTAAAAACAAAGGTTGATAAAGTGAGTTATGTTAATTAGATCTCAGACACTGTGGGGAGAAACGCGAGGAAAATAAATCATATGCCAGCACAAAGAGCTTAACCTCTGAAACCTGCACGCTTTATGCATTCTGCTCTCAGGGACGGCCGATATAAATATTAAAATATGAGCTTTAAATAATACGAATATATATTACGTTCAAACTAAATTTGATAATATTTCGAAATTTAGTTAGGATTCTTTAATACAAATTTATTATTATATTTGGTACTATAATAGTTTTTCAACGAACTAAATTTTGATTTAATTTATTTGATATAATTATTCAGGCACGTTTATTCTTAATATACGACATGAATAAGAAATGTGCAATGATTTAGAATTATACAGAGTGATTTCAGAATAAGATATAATATAGACGTAGGCAATACATGGTGGCCATATGCTCCGTAAAGAGAGCAAATAAGAAATAAAAATGACATTGTAAAATTTTGAATTCATCACTAGATATCTTGCTAATCAATATCATACGTAAACCGACTATGAAACGTATTATGCATAAAAAATATAATATTAAAAGCCCTTTTATATCATATTCGCTCAAAAATTAGAGCATATGGACCTAAGCGGTGTAAAGATTTCCGCTCTAAAAGTGTAGTATATTAATTTCCACAGTTTGTCTTGACAGATTATCTTTCACGAGAATTAATTGTCAAATAATTGCTCAACCCAATAATCATCTAGTACTGCAGTTTCGGTTTTAAAAAATCAGCAGATGTGGGAATCGAACCTGAACTCCGCGGATGCGAGACGCATACGCGAGCTTCTTGGCTACAGGGGATACGAGTTACATTTAATATTAAATATACAAATCTTCATTTCCGATATATGGATGCATATTGTAGCCCAAAAAATTAATGCTGCTTTTTGTGTCTTGTCAAGAGTATTGCGCCCAATATTAAATATAAGTTTGGTGAGCAATTGCTCAAACCAATAGAAATCCAATACTAAATTTTTGTTTGTATTAAAAAATCCAGCAGAATATGTGGGGATCAAACCCGCATTTCTCAGATCCAAGGCGTGCGTGATACCGTCTCGGTTTTCGTGGATACAACGTCTTTACAAGTCGTTAAGGATAAATATCTTATCATTGATGTACTTTATAATACTTTTTTTTCATTATTAGCTAGCCATAAACGCTAATTTTATTATATGGAATTCAGTAACCATATTTTGGAATACAATATAACAAAGTTCATAAAGATCAAAAAAAAAATATTTCAATATTGTGATATTTTATTATAATTAACTCAATAGTATTTTAACTTGCCATAATTATCATAACGTTATGCATAAGAAGATATTGATGGCTGCTAAAATTACTATGGAGAAATTCCAAAGAATAAAAACCGAAAATATTCGAAAATAATCACAATATGACGCAATGTCAAGTATTATAATGCAATTGAAGTATGTTTATTTTTAATGCGCTAAAGAAAATTATTTACAAGTGACAAAATCCACTCCAAAGAAAGTTATTAATACATATTTTTCAGTAACCTGTATCCAAATACACGCAGATTATTTCATGGTGTGATTAACCCAGATATGAAAATAGAAACTATGACCTCAATATGTAATAGTAATATTTAAACACAGTACTTAAACAGATAAACCATGTCGATAGACAAACTATATATATAAAAAAAATATTCTAGTAAACTAATTTGCATGTAAATAGAGTTTTTATACCATCTCCCGACGTGGAGCATATCGATCTACACAGTGTGAAGATATCCACTCCGAAAGAGAAGTATATGGATCTCCGCAATGTGAAGGCGTCTTGAAAGATTATTTTTCATGAGAATTATTTGTCAGACAATTACTTAACTCAATGGAAATTCAATTCTGCATTTTCAAATTTTTAAAATCCGACACATGGGCAATCGAATCCGCGCACGCTACCAACTACGCCACCGTGGAGACTAGTGATTAGGCTCGTTCAACACAACAATATTCATAAATATTAACAATATTTTATAAAAATAATCATTCTTGGAATGTTAAACTCTAAAAGTATAATTTCTGGAAAATATACATTTGTAAGTAAATATTTGTTTTATTTCGTACCCCCACTGCTTTTCTCAAACAACATAATGAAGATACTTGAATATTTTATTAAATTATAAACAATCTTAAGCCAACTTCTGTGTGAAAATGTTTTCAGCTTGCTTAAAGAAAAATACAAGATGAGTAAAATAAAATTCATGTATTTGATGTTATAAATATTCGTGGAATGCAATAATTAAAAACATACTGAAATATGATATTAACAAATATGTTATAATATTTGGTTTTGGAAGCGGAATTTTTGATATCAACAAATTGAAAATCCTTAGAAATACCACACATAGACACATAGATGTCTATTTAACAAAATAATAAATAAATAAACTATAAGTCACTTTCTATCAAAACCGTTGATCAATATTTAATATCTAAATATAAAATTGCTATAATTCTTTAAACTGTCTTTGAAAGCTGTTGCAGAATGTATTCGGTGGAGGTATGAGATACATGCATGACCTCGGAGGATGCAAGAGTGCTGGCTGCCGACGCGGATTTTTGGAGGCGTAATGTGGTATTCATGCACTTCATTTAGCGAGTAGATAAGGAAGAAGAAGCGAGGATAATTTGTTTTTATATTTTAGTGCTATGAGTATAAGTTGTAATAATGACTTAATGCTATTAAATCAGAACTGCTTTATTGTAGCAAATCGAAACACCAAGTTAACACTCTGAGCAACTGTCTGTTGGCATATATGATGAGAACTAGTATTATTTATTATATTTTGTCTATTCCTAAGAATTACAATTGAAGTGTTGCAAATATTGAACTGTGATAATTTAAGATATTATTTTGGAATACACGTTTAAGAACATACTATTACTATTACTATCCAAAACTATTACTATCCGAAGAAACGTCCACTAAAGATATGCAGGGTTCCCGCATTGGATATTAAATGTATATATACAAAATAGACTTGTTATTGTATGTTCAATTTAAAAACATATACTCAATACGCAAATTTAAGTATTTATAATCAATTTATAGAAGCAATTATTTCAATATTTCAACTAACAAGGTGTGTTCGTATGAAATATTTCTTTTAACTTTTTACGGTAAAAAAATATTTTTTTATCCTTTCTTGGCACACATATTATTTCAGGATACAACATAATTTAATATCTCTCATCTATAGCTAGAAGTCAATTGAATCAACTACTAGATTATCTGTATCTCATAAATATCTGATCGTATTATAAAATATATAAAGTCAAGTCTAATTAATTCTGGAAAATACATAGTTCTTCTATAATCAATTCATTAAATATAAAAACTAATTTTAAAGTATAATACTTTCTGATAGCAGCAAAAATAGCCAAGATTTGATATAAATAATTTAAAGCTTGAGACAAATTTCTGAAAAAAGAGCTTGTGCTTTATTTTCGCAATGATTTTTATTCAGAAATACAGAATATAATAATTTAAAAAAGTGATATAAATATTAGTAATTATATTTAAAAGATGTATATATATATTTGGAAAAA
Organism: Rhyacophila evoluta; assembly: GCA_022683975.1. Classification (NCBI taxonomy): domain Eukaryota; kingdom Metazoa; phylum Arthropoda; class Insecta; order Trichoptera; family Rhyacophilidae; genus Rhyacophila; species Rhyacophila evoluta. The sequence goes on from JAGVSQ010004043.1 coordinate 13,120, forward strand.
TTGCTTCGGTTGTCTGTGTGAATTTTGTGGAGTTTTTTTTTGTAACCACCGTTTCCACTATGTTAATATTTCAGTCGAAAACACCCACGTAGAGAGTACGTCGCTACACTAAAGATGACAAATATTCATAAAGAGACATGTTTCTTATTACAAGCAGCCACCGAAGAATGTCCTTTGTCTTCGGCCCAAAAAATGATCTCCCCGTGTAAATATTTCATAAGAAGTGTGTTTAAATATTTTGGGTAAGCCATCGCCTTAAGTGAAACTTAAAAATGAGACGAGAAAAAAAACATCCGAGTTGAGACAGGGGCTATATATTATTTACGATAAGTATTGACTGTCTCGAGAGATATTTAAGGGAGAAAGACTTACGCAGAGAAAAACTGTGCGCCTTAAAAAAGATAGTGAATTTGTATTTTGGAGTGTATTTGCTAGGTGATTGTAAGTAAACGATGAATATCGTTCAATATACTCTGTTCGATTGAGTTCAACTTTGATCAACATAATTTGTCCATAAATATTTTATCATTTTTTTATATATTATATATTTCATTCATATTTATAAAAGCTCAAAATAAGAGTGTACTAAGCTTTGAGAACAGATCATAAAGAGAAAAGAATATAGGGAATAAGAAGAAGATTTTTCTTTAATAATAAGTAAAAAGCTTTTTTGGTTATTATATTTTTTTATATTTTATTCATATTTAAATATCGACGACGTTTTTTTGTCAAAGTCTCCTTTTTCTCGCCAAAATTTGTTTTTTTTATGGTTATGGGTACGCTGTAAATACATAAATACAGTACAGAATTGTAACAACGCATAGAAATTAAAACAATTCACTATACAATGGTGATAGCATGCCGCCTAATCTAAAATGTGAGCTCATTTTTGGACTTAATCGCCAAGAAACTAAAGACAACGTTTGTTGGACAGTGCCCGCCATCCACCCGCCCCGTCCTTACACCTGGTATTAATCAGGGGTATCTCGGAGCTCCGATATCGAGAAGAAATTTACTTTATTTGACGGGAATGTGCCGGGAGTAAATATAAATTACCCAAGACTTAGGTTGCCACGCATTTAAGTGTGCTGAAGTTAAAAGAAATAAAATGATAAAAAAATCTAATTAAAAAAAATGGAGACTTTTGGTCAAGCATTTTATGTGAAAATGAAGAAATTATCACACTCCCCGTATGACGCCGCAAACACGTCTGTTGGACAACGGTTTTTATCCATATTTTTGGGAATGAATTTATATTTATACATATTATTATACATGATTCGTATCTGCGGTAGTCGAAACGGTGGCGTAACCGTCTCACACCTGAGAAATATGAGTTCGATTCTTTCATTTTTTGAATTTATTAAATCTGAAGGCTCTGAAATTAAATCTAAAACTGAAGTACTACATGGCTATTAGATTCAGCAAATATCTGATAATCAATCGTGAAAAATTATCTGTGAAGACTTGTCTTTACATTGTGAAGATTTGTATACTCATATACCACTTATGGATCGGACAACTTCATGTTGTGTACATCCATATACCACTCTTTTGGAGCAAACACGGCAAAAATATATTTGTATTTAATGAAAAAACTGGAGCTTTATTTATATAAACATTGCAAGAACTTCTATTTCATTGAATGTTAGTAACAGGGTATCGAGCTTTCTTTAGTATTTTTTTATAACAAAGAAAATATGATGCTAAAAGCTTTTTATAAACTTTTTCTGAAGATATTTTGTACTACATCCAATATATGATTTGATACAAACCTTTATCAATGAAACATTTTTTTCAGATATCATTATTCCACCTCTTTAGTTTTCCACTTGTACGCTTTTCCTTAGCTTTTGAAGCGTGAATACACCATACTGTCACCTTACCTGCTACCTGAGCTATGATCCATCCCCTTCAGGTGATTCTCAATATCTGAAAAAAACCTTTTTTCGGTGAAATAATAAAACATGATATTTAATATAATCTCTACACGGTATATTTTTTTGGTTGATTAATATTTATTCCGTACAAATACTTTGAAATTATTTTTGTTTGTAATAACTCTGTACATAGTATTATTAACACACTATACTCCATCTACGTTCGGAAATTTGTTTATTTCAAATTATTTTTCGCTTCTCTCATTTTTGTCTTATGTTATTTTTATTTAAATTTATGATTTAAATACACTCGATGCAGTATTCTGATTTTTTTATGGAATATGACAAAAAATAAACAAAAGATGAGTAACCAAATAAATATAAAAATTTGTATTTACTTTGCCATTCCTAAAATTGGGGCATACAGATATATATACCCTAAAGATATACCCATATAACCTAAAGATTAGCGTAGTTGGTAGCGTCCGTGCCGAGCAATCCGGAGAATGATGGTTTGATTCCTCATCTGGTCGGGTTTTTAAAATCTGAAATGCAGGACTGGATGCTCATTGAGTTGAGCAATTGTCTGACAAACGATTCTCGTGAAAAATAATCTGTCAAGACGTCTTCACATTGCGGAGGTCCATACTCCACTTGTGGACTTCTTCACACTGTGCGGATCCATATGCTCTACTTCGGGAGCAAACATGGTAAAAGAAAGAAGAAAAAAGATATTCACGTTAGAAATTGATAGATATAGATTGAAAAAATCTAATACATTATTTGTCAAAATTTAAATCTAAAATTTAATTTATTATTTATCACATTTGCTTCAAAAGAGGAAATATGAAGCAAGAGATTGTCAAAATTCCAACATCGAAACATATTAAAATCATATAATATTTAAAGATA
>JAGVSQ010004044.1:0-17233 GCA_022683975.1 Rhyacophila evoluta
GCTCTCACCTAGATGGAAGATATCAATATCCGAGGCAATCTCGTTAAACATCACCTAAGAAGAGGTTAGCCAAGTAGCTGGTGATTGAAATTATCGCATTTTCGTATTTTAGTTCGTTTTAGATATCACAAGAAAATCTGAATAGAATATGTTAATTGTAAGTAGTGAATAAATTTATGTGGTGTGTATGTGATTAAGACTTTAGTATTAGAACAAAATCTATAACATTCACGTAGGCTATGATTCGCTGAAGAATGCAAGTTGCACAATCTTCACCGAGCATGCAAAGGCTGACCCGGAGACTCGCGTCATTTAATAGAAACTGATGAGGCAGTAAGGTAAATGATTTCGCAAGAAGAAATTGGACTAGATCACGCTTCTTCGGGATCGACAGTCGACGGACGATAAATCTTTCAAATACTGCTCAAGAATACATTCAGACTTTGAAATGATATACCATTACCATTTGGTACAAATAACCTATTTATACAGGCGTATTATAAATATTAATTCACTGTTCAACAAAATATTTTTAACATCCGGGAAGTCGGTAACTCGAGAGGCAGTTTTTCAGAAGAGAGTCTTTAAATATAAATTTGTTATTTATTTACTAGATATTTTTTTTTTAAATTAAATTGACAAATCTAATAGTATAGTTTCTGGATAATTGTTATAGACACGTGTATTAAGCATTTTATGATAGATGTTAAAAGTTTAATTATAATGAATTTTAATTTTATGTAAAGAACCAACATGTTATGCATACCTTTGATAAATTATACATGTAATTTTATGTATCTGTTTATTAAATTGTGTTAAAATGTACACAAATTGATAATTATTATTAATATATATATTATGCGATGCTCGCTCTAGAAGTGGAGCATATGGATCTACACACTGTGAAGATATCCACTCCGAAAGTGGAGCATATGGATCTCCGGAATATGAAGACGTTTTGACAAATTATTTTTCACGAGGACTGTTTGTCAGACAATTGCTCAACACGATGGGCATCCAGTTCTGCATTTTTGGATTTTTTAAATCCGACAGAAGGGGAATCGAACCCGCATCCCCCGGATTGCTAAACGCGCACGCTACCAACTAAGCTAATTTTTAATAAAATAAATGCCCAATATATGCAAAATTATTCGCGTATGTACCTCCGTACGAAAAGTTATTGAAAAAACAATCGCCCTTAAGGTCTTACCTAGAGTCTAACGATCTCTACAACTTTTGGCTTCATTTCGATTCACTCGACGAATATGACCATCTGTTTATCTATTACATAACGAGTATTTAATTCAATTTAATTGTTTTTAAATAAATAATATACCAAAGAGTATTTATCACGAAGGAGGGAAGCATTTATTTTATTAATCGCATAATAACTGATGAATATTTGATTTTATTGACTCAGTGAAATTACAGGTTTTATTAGTTTGTTTTTTGCCAATGTTTATAGCTTGACTATCAGTGCAAGTTACAACGCCATGATTCGTTTTCAGCTAAATTGATTACATTTTTTATAAGTTTTTTTTTTTTCTAATATTTATGTTTTCTGGTTTGATAGCACGTTTTCAGACAAAAACACAAAAACATTCTAGGCCGAGCCAATGTCAATGTTTTTGTTATTGACGGGTTAATTGATTGAAACAGAACGAAGATGAAAAACAAATAATAATTTGAAATAAAAATGAAAAGCTGAAAGGTATTAAATTTGCAAATACAAAAAACGATAAATTGAATATCGTCGTATTACTGGCAAAAGACGTTAAAGAAAAAAAAATGTTTTGAAATAATCTAGTTTTAATGGTTGAGTCTCTCTGTTAAATACATTTTACGACAATTTATTAAGGTATATACATTATACTTTAAGAAATTGTCGTAAAATTTATTTAATAGAGAGACTCAACGATTAAAACTCGATTATTTCAAAACTCACTTTTTTACTTTAACGTCTTTTGCCAGTAATACGAGGGTATAAATGTAAAATTTATACGTATTTTTAAATCATTATATTATAAATCTTTGTTTTTAGCATCGATTCTTTGCTAACTTAAGTTGTCTAGTAAATGTTTTAAACAGATGTCCAGTAATTTATTTAAGACATTGTGATGAATTGTAATTGTACGAATATAAATGTAAATTCGTACAAATAATATATTACTGTAGAATGTAGATTATATACTATACAATGTATTAAACATATACAAACACAATATTTCATTGTAATTTGTACTATTACCTTATATACAAATATTTTGCCATGTTTTTATAGCTTTTTCAAATTATAAAATTAAATCAAATTATATGCCGCATCAATTTTAGTCTCCTCAAATATCACGCCTAGTCCTAGTGTATATTTATGCCCCATTCTAAATCCGAATCTGTCTACTAACTGCATGTTGAACAATAGCAAATAAATACATGTCCTCAAATGTAATTAAGACGATTTCGCTAATTTATCATTAATAAAATAGAATATGAGGGGATATTTCTAAAGTAAACTTATTCCACTATGTCAAAATTCAGAACATTTTGTAAAAAAATAACCAGATAATATGTTTTTCAATGTTTATTTTTGTTTCCTGTTCCTGCACCGGTCATTCCTGCTCCAAATATATAGGTTGCGTTATATTCAAGACCGAGTTATAAGGCCAGCGCTATGGTAGCAGAGCGACGACAGCAGAGCATCGCCAACAAAGATAAAAATAGCCATGAATAGGTCGCGTGGGCAAGCGAGAAAATTTTGTCGTCAAAAATACTTGCTTACTCACCTATTTATAACTATTTTGCATCTATGTTGCCGACGCTTTGCTACCGTTGCATCTACCGTAGCGCCAGCCTAATACGGTAAATGTTTTGATTTATGGTACCAATACCACAAGTCATTTTTATGAATTATTATGTTGATAATAAGTCTTCGACACTGTTGTTACAAAACAAAATTATGAGAAGATCGTGCAAAACTTCAAGTATTTTTGACAGATTCTATTCATGAGCTTTTTTGGAGACACGGAATCTATCTTTATAAGAAAACTTTCATTAACTTAAACCTTGGCGTGATAAATGAACAATGAGTCAATAGCCTCCATATTAGTAAACTTGAATCTTGTTCACATCCTTGGAATGGTCCAACTACTCAAGTAAACCGTAGTAATTTGAACGTTGAATTGTACGTATATTAATGAATTAAAACACACAATAGACGAACAATTCGTCAAATTATTTTTACATGCATTCATTCAAATATAATTTGAATACCAAAGCATTCAATTTACGGCATTTTTGACGTATATTATTTGGATTGGTGATAGGAGCGGGCAAGAAAAAGGACGTAGATTTAATTACCGTAGCAACATGAAAAAAAGGATACAGAACTTGATGCGTAATAAATAGACTGAGTGATCGGCTAAAGTCTAATTTATATTAGAGATTATCAAGATTAGAATGTGGATGGTGCAGAGCTCTACGATGTGAAGATTTATTTAGACAGAATTCAAGAAAAAAATTCAAGGATTGGTTATCAGGTAAATACTCAAATCATCCATCCAAGTGTGAATTATATATTATTTTGAATTATATTTTATATATTTCATGTCTACCCCTTATGCGGAGAGTATGGCTACCACGCGACGCCCCCAAGATTCTCTGTCACCCGCCAGTTGCCTCGTTTCCTCCCAGGTCATACCAGCACTCTTCAGTTCCCCAGAGTATATCCTATAGATAGTACCCAACGGTTTTCCAGGTCACCAAAATATCACCTGTTAAGAGACAAGCAAAAGCCATATTCTCCGAAGGCATCCGCAGTACATGGCCCAGCCAGTTCCAGCATCGCTGCATGACTTTTAGTGTGACAGGGGGTTGCTCTGTCCGCTTCCTTATCTCCAAGTTCTTTACGAAGTTGGTCCACCTTACCCCCAGTATCTGACGGAAGCATCTATTCTCAAAGCTTAATATATGGTTCTTCTGAGCTTTTTTTTATTGCCAAGATTCGCTAACGTAAAGAATCACCGGCAGAATACATGTCCAAAGATAAACAGAAACCAAGCTCTTCGAAGGCATCTGTAGTACATGGCCCAGCCAGTTATATATATACGAGTATATATATATTTAAATCTACGCACTGAGACTCGACCACTGAGAAGACAGATTTAGTTTCCATATTTCGACATCAGCTGATAAAAATAATAAAGACCACAAACTCAATAAGTAGACCGAATGTTGTTATCTGAAATCATAATCAATTGACAACAAATTAATCTTTTGATTTCATTCGTCGATATTATAAATTACAATAGTGTCAATCTTTCGTTAACCGACATGTCTCAATTCGAAATTCGGCAACGAGATGTTATCTGAAAAAATGATAATATGTAATCATACATAAGTCACGAGAAGCTCACAGTATAATATATTATATACGACAGTGAAATATAAGTATTCATACAAAAATGCAATAGGTAAACACCTTTCATGTTTTTGTGTATTCCAGGGCTTTTGCTATTTAATTGTCTGACAAACAATTTTCGTGAAAAATAATCTGTCAAGACGTTATCACATTGAGAAGATCTATATACTCCACTTTCGGAGTGGATGTATTCACACTGTGTAGATACATATGCTCCTCTTTGGGAGCGAACATGGTATGGTATATGCTATTCGCTATTTAACAATGATATAATTGTGTTGTCTCTATTTTTAACTGAGTATGTTATATATATTATCAGTCGGTCACTCAATCTAGTTAACATCAAAATCTGCATGTATGCTGTGGAAAGGAAAAAAGACGTAACCCACACAGAACAAATTTTAATGGAGGGGCAAAAACATCTACTGAATGATTTTGGTTCAAAGTCAAAGTGTTAAATATACACAACTTTAGTGCACGAAGATTAAAACTGGTGTTTTATTTACAAACTCTGATATTAATATAATAAGTTATTTAAGAAAAACCAGTAAAATTGATTTGGAGAAAGGTCTAATTCCTGTTCGTAAATTTGAGAGGCTATTTATTTTGATATATAAAACTAAATTTAGGTATTAATTTGGAATTTGCAGCGTACATCCTTTTAATAGATTATGTATTGAGTTGGATATATTGTGATTATGGCAAACAATGTTATTTTTTTAAAAACAGGGTTACGTCCTTTTTCCACAGTTGCTGTATATATATTGATCTTTAAGGAGCTGCAAAACTTAAATCCGTGATCTCAGTCACCAGCTCAAACGTGCCTACGAATCGACCAACGATTAGTAAAATATTAATAGAAGTGAACGATATAAAAATTATAAACAAAATATGCTTAAAAAATGAGTAATAACCTGTAATCTGGTTTTATTAATGATCCAATTGATTGGTTTGCGGCAATGATAAACCAAATAAGCTAATCGAATAAAAACGGAACCAGTAAAGGGCAGCCATAGGTCGAGAGTTTCGGCAATATACCGTGAAGATAATTGGCCGGTGTGTCGTGTATAAATGTATAAATACATAACGATTATGAGGTACTCTCGATTTAACCCTAGGGCTACGCCAACCGGTTTAAGCTCAAACGTAAAACACATGTTGAAACAGCGCTTCTCAAAGATATTATTATTTTAATCGCAGATTTTTTTTTGATAAAGTGTGATAATGATTGACATTTCTGGAGCAAGTGTTGGTTGGAAATAATTGTCAATGACAGCTTATAATGCTTTCGAGGAATTCCGATAGTAAATTTACCTTGCATGCAAATAACAACACGTATGATATATATATTATTTTATTGAACACGTTAAATACTTTATGTTGTTTTTAATTTAATAATTAAATTTATATATTCCATTATAAATAAATACGATTTTTTTCTTCTGAGATTTTTTATTTATGCGTTATCCAGTTTATAATCATATATAATCAATAATGATACAAAAAAACAAAGAACAAACGAAAAAAATGTGAATATTATGGTAGTACATTTGAGTTGGCTAAAAAAATAGTTTTAATAGTCAGATTTCAGAGCCATTCTTTTATTTTTTGATAAAGTATTATTATTTCTTTAAACATAAACACTAGATAGATTTATCAATGATATGTGGAAGTCATTATAATTATATTATATATATTTTAGGATATAAAACATGAAAATAACTTTGATTTCAGGATTGAAAAATTCCTTTACGCTCTTTCTATAATTATTATGATTTGTAAAGAGGCTAAAGATTATTTATATTAATATTCACAAAACACACATAAAATGTTACATAAATCAGTCCTATGGGTTGAAATTTGTTCACAAGTGCTTCTTTGATTAGGAAATGGGAGCGGCCACATGTGGTAATGCTATACACATTCTTACCAATTCGGGAAAACTTTTCAGTATATATTATTCGTTGTTTGGAAGCCGAATAATGTTATTTATAAATCGGGATATTTATTTCGATTTCTTTTAAAATATCGCTTGAATTAATAGCAGGCAAAGATTTTCGTACTTAAAACGTGTCTGCGTATTAAAATAACTCATTAATGAGAAGGGTAATTTTCAGAATGGTGAGTAGATTAATACGAACACTGGAAAAAATACGACTTAATGGAGACAGCGAGTGTTGTATAATGTCGACACAATTGACAACCTTATTAATAGCTGTCAAAATGTTTACACAAGTTGTTCTATTTGTTATAATGTTCTATAAGTGTTAAACCAATAGAAATTGGTGAAACTTCTTATGCAATTATTTAATAATAGTGATCAAATTATTTACAGAAGAAAGTCCTTCTTGTTGGCAGTAGTTTGAGAACCAAATGCCATGGAAATCAAAAGTGGAGCATTTTTCCTTGGGCCATATGTAGTGATCACTAAACAACGATCAGCCGATCAGCTCTGTCCCCGTTAAAATTGCGTGCACTTTACAGAGGCAAACTAAGAATTTAATTGGATGTAGTTAAGCAAAATACGCCCAAGACACATACATAGTAACAAACAAGAGTAAAACGAGGTTAAAATTTTAAAGAAACACATTAACATTTAGTAAAACTTTTGTATTATTAACACTGTAATATGAAATTTAAATACTTACATGAGATATATCACATTTTTACTGATTAATAGCTGATTGACAAACGTACTACTTTAAAGTTATTAAATGATTTGTGGGCGCTAATTTAAGTTTTGGTCGTTTTGTGTTATTTAATCACCGTTAAAAACACTGTATTTAAAGTTCTTCCGAAACTGGTTAAAAAACATTATATTCTGTTCGCGTTTTTGAGGTAAATATATAATAGGTAAATCAGACTATGTATTTACAAATGGTAAAGACGTAGGAAAATTGTAATTAAGACTATAACAATCGATAGCATGCATTTATTTTCATGTAGCCATTACATCACCATTGATTTAAGTTATGAAAATAAATAGTTGTGTTTAACGAAACTGCTTCTATATATTTTTTTAATTTAAATTTTATTTTGTAATTACCTTTTCATTTAATTTTAAAACCTAGTCCAGCCCTATTCAGCATCCAGCGAATACAGTGTCAGATAAGTGGGCGCGCCACGCCTGTGTCTTATTCTCTAAGCTCATTATTGCTACATATTCACGTTTTATGAGAAAACCAATGAGTTTATAATAATATATGAACTAATATAGATCGAGAAAAAGTGTAAGTTCAAATAAGAGCAAGATTGCGAGGTTTAATTAACATTGTACAAAATAAAAACACATTAAAAAATAATGATATGATCATGTGTACTTTATAAAATGTTGAGTTTTATCTTCCTTATTATTTATTAATATAATCTTGGAAGGAGTCATGAATACAATAACATTTTGGGTGTGGTACTGGACATGATACATCTTAATTTGTTTTAAATGCTTTGTATGTAATATGTTAATTACATAATTGTATGTTAAGTGATGTCACATGTCAGCACTAGCACTTAGTTAATTTGACCACAGATGATCTGCTAAAGATGATGTGGCAACTTTATGATTATTTTTTTTCCTACTCATATTTATTTCTTCTGTGTTCGCTTCCTAAGTGGAGATGGTGGCCCTCAGCAGTGCGAAGGTGACTACTCTAAAAATATGGTATAAAGATCTTGGCTTTTTTAGCACTTATATTTTTCATTAGAGTTGGTTATACACTAATTGCTAAACTCATTCAACATCCAGTTCCCCAAATCATTCTAAAGGGCACACGATAACGTCTCGGCCACTGGAGAGAATTTATACATAGTAACACGTATAAAACATGAATATAATAAAACTCGAGAGAGAATATCAATTCTCTAATACTTTAAGATAACCTAATTAATGGTACCTTACACATATAAAATAATAGTAGAAATTAATAATCGAGCGTCTGCCATTCTTATTAAATGTCAGTATTCAAACAAGATAATACGAAACACACAGTATCAATAAAACGTAAGAATAATAAATGAAAATTGGGACTTTAAAACTGCTTCTTGATTCAAAATATTATTTATTTATTCGTGTTCATTTTTCATATTTTACATGAAATGAAAAACCATTTTGAACTCAAAAACTGGATGTAGAAAATGTATAGTCTTAACAGTTCTTTAATTAAGATTTAATATCAATATAATAAGTTGTATATAAAACAATAAATCATACAATTTTCATTCAGCATTACGCATGTGTACGTATGTGTATACTTAACGTTAATAATATATTATTTTCATGTATTGTTTTATTATATCTCATTCATTTAATATGATTGAAACTGGTTATTGTATCAGTATGTGATAAATGTCACCTGTCATGTTGGAAATTGATATCAATACTTTGTGTACATATTACGTTTGTAAATAATGTAAAAGCTGTCACCTTTGCTTATCTACAATATAATCGAAAGAAATTTTTACTATTCATAAAAAATATCTTTATCAAGTTATAGATACATTATTTTAATATATCGTATATCAAGTGATACACATTTTGACTATCGAATAAAAGCTATTTTGAATAATGGAAGATTACGTCCCTTTTCCTTTCCACAGTCGATATGAGGATACTCCCAGATGATGTGATAAGTTTTTTGCCATTAAAAACATAAGCAAGCATGCTATTCTATACAACAAAGCTCACAGAGTTTAATATAACTTGTAACACAGAATTGGAGCCAATATTCAATATTGTATCGTACATTTTTCGTCAGAAATGAAACAGCAATTTGTCCACTTGCGATGTTATTACGTAACTACTTTAAAAGGGAAATGGGTCAAAGAGAAACAATGTCGTATGTGAATTTGCGACATTTTTCTGCCTCATGGCACCATATTTATTTACATTTACCAAAAAAGATCAGATTTTTTTATTTGGAATTTCACTACATACTTATACTGTGCTTACTTGATATGTTAAGACTCGTACTCACCATTTTTTAATAGAAAAAATGTAAGTTAATTTCAAACATGACGACGATCGCTCCATGCCATATCTTGATATAATAATTACTGTTTTAGTCTTAAACTATTTAAAACTGTTAACGTTTATACGGATTGTACTTGTACATGAACGAAGTGCAAATATATTTATACACACAATAAAAAGCTTACAAGGACTACAAATGCCAAACTTTTATTATGAATAACATTGGCGGTTTAGTGATTTAACAAATATTTTCAAGTTTCAAATTAATTGTTATTAAGCATCCTCATTATATGGAATTGATCGTTTTTTAAATTAATTACATTTCTTAATGTATTACGTTGTCACCATGATCATAAGGGTTTATAAGGACAGAATGATAAAAAGCTATGGGATACTTAAATTTATGTAGTGTAGTTTCACAGCCGTACTTTTATTACAAGTCCGACTGTTAACCTAACCTATGGATTATTAAAATTTTTGGCCTACCGCCGCCTTTCAAATATTTTCAATTGAAATCCCAATGGGTTGAATAATTTGAAGACAGCCAATTATTATGCACAGATTCTGTTAAAATTAGTTTCCGGTGATCCTTTAAATTGATTTCTTGAGGGGATATCTTTACGCTATTAGGATCAATATTTTTTACTTTCAGAGTCAGGCTTTTAGTTTCCCGAATCATATAGACTGAAATTTAGTAGCTGTGGTATTTAAATTTGCAACCTCTATTAAACAAGGGCGTGCTCTTGCATATCACCACCGGGTTTAATTATTATTTAAACATAACTTTTACTTTGAAATTGATTTACTGATTGGAAATATAGAAAATTTGCGAGTTCTGATCTTTTCTCTCTAACCTTTACTCTCTCTAACTCTAAACTATGAAGTTTGTGATATATTAAGTTTTATATAATAATATTATGTAGTTTTTTTATTTTAATTGTTATATTTTTTTTTTTTTAATTACGGAATAAAATATCGTGTGAAATAAAACCATTTAATTGTCTTTTGACAAGTGTTTGACAGTTTACGAATTTTACATTTTATTAAACGTTCCATGTAAGTATAATTTATTCTTTTTTCATTTAAGGCTAAGTGATTTACATAGTTTTTGTCTTGGAGCAAACCGCGTGGGCTTAAATTATTAATATAAATACATGTTTTAATGAAGTGAAATTTCACTCTAAATGTATGCGTCGAATAATAAATATAAATACGTAATTAACATATCTTGCAAAAAATAAAATAATGAGACTTCAAATACACGGTTAAGACGTCTGGTATTCAGGCCCCGAACCGAAGCCACACAGTTTTACATTTCTAAAAAATCTATATTTTTATGTAATTTCTAACGGATTTACTGATATGGCGATATTTTATTTAAACGAATAATGATTAATTGTTGCTTTTAGATAGTTTAACTTTGTTCCCATTAAGTTTATATTGATTATATAATACATATATATATATCTGCTGAGCTTAACAAAAAATCTGAGGATGCAGAGCTGGATGCTCATTTGAATATCAACAATGTGAAGACATGTGGTGGCTAAATTACCCATAGGCAAATACACTGGGCGCGCGCCTAGGGCATCACAATTGAAGGGGTCCAAATTTTAGAGGTGGTCCTAAAAAAAAGCCCGGACGAAATTATTTTTTTTAAGATAGCGCGAGACCTAAATAAAACGATGGGTAATTTTTTTTCTGATGTGGGAATCAAACCCATATTTCCGAATTACGAGGCAAGCACGCTAATTTCTACACTACCGGAGAGACAATATTTATGTTACTAGAAGAAAATTTTTATTGTCGAAATACTGTCGGAAATAACGAGACTGTGTATTTTATAAGGAGCCCTCATGACCCATACACTTATCATTAGTTAAAATGAGACCCTGGCCAGATTATTTATAAAATCTATATGATAATGATATATTACACACATACAGCATATATATCTAAATTGAAATCGATTGTTAATAATAAAAATCATTTAAATCCATTTTCAATTATCCGAGGTTAGCATCTGCTATTTTTAACAGCAACCTTATAACATTAATTTGATATATAATATTTATATTGTGACATTCACCCGAATATAATTATAATTAATTATCTAAGATCTACAATACTAAACAGTAGTCTATCAATCATTTGAATATAAGTAATTACATTGAGCATGTTTATTTTTTCTGATATTCTTAGTATGAACTTTTTAATTTCATTTTACATATAAAATTTAATTTTTGATTTTAATCAATCTAGTTTTGTTTTATTGACATTATTATGCGTAAGGACCAATGCAGTTAAACGTACCGCATTTCGAAGCTATTTAGAATAAAAACCTTTTTAGTTTTAATATTCCATCTATCTAAATGCGTAAAATGTTAAAACAATCTAAATTCAACCTGTATGTTACTAGTAAACACTACGTTAATAATTTTGAATCGAACATATAAAACAGGCATGCCAAACCTTAGTCCGCGGCCACATTTGGTCCAATTGAATTTTTTATATGGCTCTGTCGAAGTTTTCAACTTTCTATGTATTTAACTTTTCTGAAATGAATGTTTTTGGAATTTGTTCGAAATTTAGGAAGTGAATCGGAGATTGAAAGTTTCTGGTTTACTTCCTTAGTAGATGGGAAAGTAGAAATTACGGACAAAAAATTCTAGACGAATTTACAAAAGTAGAAATCTCAAGATGAGGCAACACCTAAAAAAAACGATTTACCTACAATTTTCGATCCGATTCCAAAAAAATCCAGATTTTTTTGAAGTTTGCAATCCCTAGACTCACCTTAATTTTCTTGAAATTTCTACTTTCGTACGTGGACTAGTAGGACGTGAAAATTCGGAATTAAAAAATAAACACGCCTTTATTTTTGCAATACCTATGTGGCCCATCAACGACATATACTATATTATTTGGCCCACCAAGAGATTTCAGCTGGCCATCTCTGATCTAATAAAGTACAATCAACAAACCATAAATTTAGTGCATAAATATCACTTTACGACGCAAACAATATGATTTTCTACTATCTAAAAGAAAATGTAGTAAGAACCCTAAGTATTATACAATATTTATTTTCTAAATTATTTAAAACTTGTAAATTTCCATATGTGAGATCACTGTTAGCGACCCGGGACAGCTACTATTTCTGGAAATTTAAAAAACACTTCACACTCAATACGCCACGTTATACGATCGTATAACGAAATGTATATACATGGCAGTCAGTGGAGATGCATCACTATTAATGGATTTTCAATCAGCCATTTTGGTAAAATTTTACAATATGTTTTATAATATTATTTTATTTATTATTATTACGAATTTATATTGATTGTTGAATGAAAACATAAATACATAAACGCTGTTGTTTTTTGCAATGGTTATATATTTTATATTCTTTCTATTTACAGATATTCAAATAAAAAAACTGGCGCTATGAAATATATAATACACTCGATAGCACATAAGCAATAAAGAAGTCTGTTCATATAGTACTAGATATATGGTTACGCGCAGATATATAATAAAATTTCATGCCAAAATGCACGTAACGTGAAACGTGTCTTGTTACACATGCGAGAAATTGTACTAATAAATTGAATCAGTTTGGTATGCTTTGATTTTAAATTATTTCATTTTTTATATTAAATCAATCGCTTTAATCGAGAGCGATATATTTTATCTCTAATTAAATATAAGGCTGAATTTTCTTATATATATATTTCAAACCACAACTTGGTAATGTAAAGAATTTGACCATATAGTTATTTTATTTGAACTCTGTACATTTTCTTAGAGACCGTTATTTGTATTCTGGGGCTTTCCTTTTGGTATATTTAATGAAGTATTTTTAACTGTTCGTGTGTTTCAAATTCAATTTGTTGTAGTTAAATTGTTGTAAAGATAGTTAAGAAAGTATTTGCTTTGTGAAGATCCATGTGCACTTCAGGACTTTGGTTTAAAAAAGGTTGCATGTTTTGTAATACAGTATATTTTGGATAATTTTTACTTGGATTTATAAATTCGAACTTATTTTAACAAAAATAAAAACACGACCAATACATTACGTTCGTGAGCCGTTCATATAATATAATATATTATTTAGTTAATTGTTGTGTAATTGCATCAATAAGCGATACAACGTGAAATGATTTACGTCCACCTATGATCATTAAATAACGAATATATGAAACATATTTTTAATAAATATAATAGATAAATGGTGGTTTACGTTTGAATAGGATTTATTCTGTGAGATTTTATCTTACAAGGTTGAAATCGTTAAGACCTTTCATTCTGACTATTAGCGTGTACTGCAGAAATCACAAACCTTAGGTTACATCAATTAAATAGTATTTTAAAAATTATATTCGCTTCGAAGATGGATCATATAGATCTCAACTGTGAGAAGATGGCCACTGAAGAATCGGTTAGTGAAGACTTATTTTTATTAATTAAGTAACACAATATATGGCAACAACTTTGTGTCTTTACATATTAGTTTACATTAAGCTAGTTTTAATATCATCAATTACTTCACTTAATTATGTTTCGTTACATTCGTTTTTAAGTTTTTCTTCTCCATTGAAGGATATTAAAAATAAGTAATCTTGTTTTCTAAATCCCGTACCAATAATTTAAGCCTAGTGGCTTAACTCTTCCACTACTAATCACCCAAGGTCATATATAAATGTAAACTGGTCCTATAATATGCAAAACGTGTCTTCTCGCTTATTTTGGCTTCCAATATAATTATAAAAAACTGTGATCTTAGTCGTTAGTAATTTGTCACGATCTATAATGTTGAATATAATGCATTTTCACTTAGCATGTTAGAAAGACTCAAGTCTGAACTGAATTCAAAGTTTTCTTTACTTCATCACTTTTCTTGTGAGATTCGTAAAATGGAAAAAATGATATATGTAATAGTATTATAATATCGTTAATTCCTTAACATAAAATCACAGTATTTTTATGATCGCTCGAGTTTACTTGTGCAAATTTGCATGGATGTGTGTAGCCCCCTTATGACGAAAACATTCAATCAAACATTCGCCAAAAATTCTGTAAGTCTATAAAGTATTGCGTAAATATCTCTTTAGTTACATCTTCATACATATATATATTTGAAAAATGTTGTGAGGTTATTTACAGTTAAATAACATTGAAATGGTTGCTAATTTGCGCCTTGTGGATATTTTCCCATGGTTTTCAATAAAAATCCATTCGATCTCTTGTACCTCAACAGCCTAATACGTAAAGGTTACTTGGATTCAATCCCACAATTATTTGGTACAATATGTAAGTTTTCGCCACGGTTTTAGTTTAGCTACGTGTTGTCTTTATTTAAGTAATGCTTCTATAATGTCCTTTTAGTGCCTGATTCGTAA
Source organism: Rhyacophila evoluta (assembly GCA_022683975.1). Taxonomy (NCBI): domain Eukaryota; kingdom Metazoa; phylum Arthropoda; class Insecta; order Trichoptera; family Rhyacophilidae; genus Rhyacophila; species Rhyacophila evoluta. The sequence continues at coordinate 14,786 of JAGVSQ010004044.1, forward strand.
ACGCATACGTTTTAGTATAGGAGGCTATGCATTCGAATTCCATAGCTGCATTAGAATATTTAAAATTCAAATGCAAATAAATATGCATACTAGACATGATAAAAAATATGATGTTTAAGCAAAGTGTCTATTATTTTGATGGCACTGTTTTTTTTTTACCTTGTTCCCTCTATATAAAGTGGAGCATATAGGTAATATTATAAGCACAGAAATGTAATACAGCTTCATTAATTTTTGTCGTTTCTTAGTTTTGCGCTGTTATGTACTTCCACTACATTGTTGATTGGTTAACAATTAGTTGGGCAGAGTAAGTTAAAATTTATTTCTCAGTATACTAGTATACAGTATTACTAAATATAATATCTAGTTTACAGTGGCGTAGCTACATATTCACCGCCCTGAAGCAAGTAAATTGTTGTGCCCTCTACTGTTTCTCGTTTTACTAAAATTGTATACTTCCTTTTAAAAATTATGGTTTCTCGTTTTTCTTTCATGCTATATTCAATTTACTTCCTACCAGAACTTGCGCCACCAATGATTCGCGTGACTGGAGCGGTTCGCTCCTACCGCTCCTCGGTAGCTACGCCACAAAATCGGTATTTAGAAACTATATATATAACCATGACCATCGTAAAGTGAGATATATGGATTTCAATAGTGTAAAAATAACCACTCCAGAAATGTATGGATCTCTGTAATTTCAAGACTTATTTTGGACAGAATTTTATTGAAAAAAATTGGTTGTTAGTCCATTAGGAATCCGAATCTACGCCTTTGTGGATTGTTAGGAATTTTGCAACTTTGGGATCCGAGCCCACAACCGCCGGCTTTAGGGCGCAAACGCTAACATATCAGCTATCAGGACTGTTTTACAGTGAAAAATTACTGGCTGTTTTGAAAAAAATGCTCACGTCAGATATGTTAATGAAGCGAAAATGCAGTAAGAATTAAATTAATATTTTTTTAGGACGAGAAATTATTTAGGCGGTAAAAACTGGAGAAGAATTATCAGGAAATACTTGCGGACGAAGAATGTTGGTCGACACATTCAAAATATAAACATTCAAGATAAAACTAAATTCACACATTTATTTTCCTACGTTATGTTGGTTTTTAAGTATGAAATCACCCATGGTTAGTAGAGGCATCCGGTTATTGAAATCGGTAGCCTTTTATAAATAAATGGGGGTATCAGATGTTCAATGATGCGGTATATCTTACAATCGTGGGCATCCATCATGCGAGGTGAGACACCTTTTAACCTCACTGAAGTTTCTCAACAAACAATATACGGAGAATTGCAATCGGTGCGACTTAAAAGCAGTCGGACATATTACTTGCAACTATCTTATTTTCATTAATTCTAACTGAGTTTATAATGTACATTCAAGGTAGATAGTATCGATTTAACGTTAATTAAATGCGTGTCGCACGTGTTAATTATCGACATTATGTAGTATTTTGTAAAGTCATAAATATGTAATAATTGTAAAATATTTTACGACAATATGATCCTAATATATTAGTAAGTAAACGTTCACTTTCTAGAATGGATTGAATAATAATACTTTACGAATTTCGATGGGTAAAGAAACATGTCGAATCTAAAGCAATTTGAGTTTTGTGAAGTTATATTATATACTATATAGATCGTTATTTATTAAAAAAGTTATGGGTGTTAGATTGTGTGTATATGACCGATTCTCAAGTATACAGTTATTAGATTTCAGGAAAGCAAATGAATGAGTGATTGGCTGCTTACTTATTCTCACAAAAAATGATTTATATTTAAAACATTCATTTTTTCTATATTTTAACTACCATAGTTGAAATATCTATGAGGGCTGTTTTTAGTACTTTTTTCGATCGTTTATCCACTTTCTGCATCACAAAGTGAAAAATATGCGAGTTTTTATCCAGACATGAGATTCTAACTGGTGAACCGTTATGTAGAAGAATACACTCGTGTATCAGTTATTTACTAAACTACAGAGAACGAAGAACAAGAATATGAAGTTTATTTCTTGAGACATTGTTGAACAGACAATTTAATTTTTGTATGTCTAAATATATAATACAACCTTTTTCGGGTATAACGTTTGCGTGAAAAATAAACAGTAAACACCATCTATAAATCACCAATTTAGTGAATTCAATTCCACTGCCGGTGGGCGAGAAGTAAGGGCACGGTCATTTCTGTGTCACAGGATCAAATCCCGTAATTAAATTAGGATGTTCTAAATTCATAGATACAAGACTAGATACTGAATCATATTGAACGATCGACTAATGACCAATTCTAGTGAAAACATTTTGTCATTTTTGACATTGTAAAAATCGATGTGTTTCATATTTGTAGCTAACACAATTAAAAATATAATTTAAGAGCCAAAATATCAGTATATTTACTATGTTGAACACATGCTGTGTTATTTATTTATTTATTAA
>JAGVSQ010004045.1:0-20192 GCA_022683975.1 Rhyacophila evoluta
CCCGGGTCACTAACAGTGATCTCACATATGGAAGATTACCAGTTTTAAATAATTTTGAATTTAGTATTCTATTTTTGAATTGAAAATTGAACTTTAGTTTTAGCTTTTAACTATTAGTGTAAGTTTTTTTTATATTTGAAAAAAGAACACACTCATCAAATAAGTATGAGTGAAAACTATTTTTTTCTACACAGTGTACTAACGAACGTTTTAGAAAAAAAATCAACCCTATTTGTTTTAAGGGTGAATGAGTCACTTCCGCTTATTAAATTGATCAATATTGGATATCGAAATAACGCAGTAATTTTTTACTGTATCGTTTTAAAAAGAATTAATGAGAATTTTACGGCTTTAATATTTACTTAGAATCAGTTTTTAATGATATAAAATTATTCCGTGAAAATAAAAAAGTTTCAGTTGTGAATTTAAAATAAATAAATTATTAAAGTTTGAATAAATATATTAAAAATTCTATAATTATGTTTTTTTTTTGTTTTGTTGAGAAATTTGAAGACAGTGTTTTGAATGTCGAAATTCATAATTGAAAAATTGAATGTCAATTTTAATGGCAGGCTTAAATAGATTGACATTTGTATATCATTTATTATGAAAGTTGCGAGGCATTCATTAAAATACGTAAAATGTCAATTCGCGTGACAGCTACCTGTATATAACCTACAATTAAAACTTACCATGTGTTTACATGCAGGTGGTATTAAAATGAATATTACTCTAGCACAATTTCAAAACGTTGATTGACAGAATTTTCAAGACAACTTTTACATCAAACTATTAGTGGTCTTAAATTAATTACTGATTGAAAGATAATGTAATACGTGAGAAATGAAACCAAACACTAAAGAAATTGCATTAATGTTTTATATTTGAAATATTTTCATTCGTAATTATGTGGAGTTAATTTTGATTTTTAATACTTTTACCGTTATTAAAATTCTTTCAATGCTTCCAATACAACTTATGTACAATTTTTTCAGTGTCTTGTCAGTGGCGTAGCTACCCAGGAGCAAACAGAGCAGGCTGCTCCAGGCGCACGAATCAAGTAGGCGCAAGTAAAATAAAGTTAATGCGAGAACAAATTCTGGACGAAAGCAACAATTTTAAGGAGGCGTGAGACCCCAAAAAGAGGAAGTATGTAGAGGGCATAACGATGTTACTTGTTCTAGAGCGCTGAATTTGTAGCTACGCCACTGTTTCTAGTTGATTATTGGTGATGATTAAAAAAATAAATGAAAACAGTTGGCATATAAATGTCAAACAGAAAGACATATGAAAATTTCACGTAGCCACTGTTCATCATTTGGGAGAAATTCCTGTGACAGAAAGACATACACGGCTATTTTCTGTTTTACAGTATAGATCTATAAATTATATGTATCACCATACAAAATAATCATACAATTAAGTGAAATAGTTGAGTATAGATTCTTCAGACGGAAGTGTAATAATAGGAATGAAATAATGTCAATTAAAATAAAAATATAATAATATTAAAACATTTTTTTTACATTATTTGAATTATTCCTTGTAAATATAATATTGTATTATGAAGTCTTTTTAAATTCATTCTTGTATTCTATGTTTGTGAATGGAGTATCATGGAAGAGTATCAATGAATAGAGAATCATCCATGCGTACTTAAGTATAAAAAAATCACAGAGACGTCCGTACAAACGTTAGCATGTAGAACTGTATAAGTCGGCTGAGTAAAATGGTACTTCATCTGGAACAATGTTGAAGCTGAGAGAGGCTTTCATTTAACACTCTAACCTGATTAATGATATTGTAGAAAAGCATAACATTTGGCTTATTATCGACTTCTAATGGTGAGACATTTGTTTGATATAGAGTTATTTTAAGAATTAAAATATTGTATTACATATAATTTTACACGTTATTTATTAAGAAGAACGGTCTCATCCACACTGGAGAATTATCAAGAAAACATTTAATAAATTAGTTTTGACGTATCACTCACTTTTAAGATGTTAGTTTGTTTATAATACTTAATGCATACGATGTGATATGCAACCGGAAAGCGAGAGAGAATGCAATGAGCAAGGGATATGAGTTATACACATATGTTTTCCATGATCCATGTTTTCATGATGAGGGCATTCACTCGGCGTTTATTATTGTTTCGCGTGACACAGTTAGAAACTTCCTAACTAAGCAAATATCCACTGGGAATCAAACCCAATTCCACCGTTTGTTTATATTTACTCCACACGTTGGTAACTAACGACGGCATCTAGGTTAATGAGGTTTATAAAAGCACATAAAACTCTTGCATTTTTAAATTAAGGTGTAAGCGTTTAATACACAATTTTTATCATTATTTATTGTATCTAGGAGTATGCAGAAACTAATGATTCTTATTTTTTTTATACAGAATTTTAACGCGTACTTCTTTACCAATGTTTAAATAATTTGGTACTACATATGAAAACCTATTTTATATTATCTTTTACTGGTAGAAGTAAGCTCAGATACGTTAATATTAAAAAGTGACCCAAAACAAAATGACATTTAAAATTTGTCGCCATTTGTCGCCATTTATCTCTACATTGACATTACTACTGACAGGATAGTTACGTATTTTGGATTAAATAATAAATTATTAATTAAAATCACTAAGTTAATGATCGTGGACCATTGTTATTAAAAATGAAAATTCATTTAAATTGAAGCCATCCGTGAGTTGTAAAAATGACCGACGAAATGTGACGAAAGTGATCACTGAATAATAGAAGTATTTACATGAGTATCGAAATCCTAGTAACCTCAAATCATTCTGGCATTATAGTTTCAAAACGTAACCCTAACCTAACCTCCGCTATAAAATCCATCACAAAACCTGCGTTCAGAGTAAAGTAGAATAAAACCGCAATAAAAATACTAGTAATGAAATGCGTTGATTCACACGAGCTCGATAGAAACACTAAAAAAAATCTCCGTTAGCTGTACAGTAGGCAGCAAGTACACTTGTAATTTTTCTGTTACTTCAGCGAATTGCTCTTTCCGTGGAATAACGAAGAATGCCAGTAATTACATGGCTTGCGTAGCTGAAGACAGGCGAGACACGTACAAAGCATGGTGGTTCGAGATGGATGACAGGGCCGCCACTAGGACGAAGACATACTATCACACTAGCACAAGGCGTCGTATTTAGTGAGCGAAACTTGATCAAAGTAACTATTTAAAAAATACATATAGTTAATTATTGCTACGTGATTTATAATAATATATCTCTGTTAGTTTGGTATATTATGACATTGCTTTATGTTTAAATCTGATTTCTATATCTAAAATTTTAAAGAAAAAAGTTGACACATCAGTATTCATTTAGAATACAATTAATTATTGGTAAAGCTAATATAATAAAAACAAGCTTTGTAAATATTTTGCGAAGCATATAAAGTTGGTAGAGAGTATTATATGATAGAGAGAAATTAACATGGAGTGCAAGACGTAGGTAAATCTCATGACTAAATACTTAGGGATTCAGAAACTTACAAGCTGATTGTTTAATGCAAGTTTAGTTATTAGCAGTCTTCGAATAGTGAGTGAATGAAGAATAAGACGTGCACATTAACGAAAATGATACGCATAGACTTTTTAAATAATCTGAGTAATAGAGATGGATTTTTTATCATTTGTCAAATTAATTTACACAATTAGCTGAAGCGTTTATATTATACATTAAAATGCATATATCTACATATAATATTTAAATAACATTAATGTATTTTAATTTTGAATAAAATCATACTAAACATAATTCAATAATATTATTTATATAAAAAAAATATAAATGTTCGTTTGTTCAAAATCTTAAATCTCCGAAAGTTCTTCACCGATTGCTTTGAATTTTTTTTACAACGTTGCGTTTAAATACGCGCGTGTTTTTCCATACCTACTATTAGATATATGTCATGGTTCCATTCAACCAGACTGAGCCACAGCAACGCGTAGCCGGGTACAGCTAGTTATGAATAAGAATACACATTACTAATCAAAATGATAAATAAAGCCGCACTAAGAATTGTGTAAGGTTGAATTACTAGTTTTGTAACTTTTTTAAAAAATAATACGAAACATACTGTAAATTTCAAATATTTTTTTCATCACATAGACACCTATTGGAGCATTAGGATTAATTAAGTTAGAATAAACATTTATGTATATGAATGACTCTTCAATTGTTTATTGTTAATTTTGGCGTCATAACTCCTGAGTTCGATTCTGTAACCCAGTGATTGTCGGCGTGCGCAATCAGTATTGCATATTATTATCAGCACGGCTGTTCTTGCTATTATTTCATTACAATTATTAAGTTTAGTTATTACGTCTGCGAGCGCGCGCTGGAGATATTATTGTTACAAAATATGCACACTGTATTAATAGAACGAGGAACGTGCCACTGTGGTATTTAAAAAAATTCAAGCGGGGACGTAAAATTTAATGATCTAGAAACAAACGATGTATTTTCATTAGTTTTTATGTAACTTTTTCATAAAATCTGTATTATGTACAAACACCAATAACGGGTTTCTATAATCTATTCAACGGTACATGATTCCGTTTAAGTCTGATAAGTCTATACATTTCGATTGCTACGAAATTCAAAATTATATTATTTCTGTAAATGTTCCGGCCAAAAACAACTACCGCTTAATTGTTATGACGTCTAATCATTCCCGGCATTATACGAGAGACCTGAACGCGCGAAACGAGAAACTCTAATGATATATTAATGGACTGTAATTATATAAAACCGAAAAAATATATTCTTTCCTAATTTATTATTTATTTCTCACGTATGTATACAACACAAAAAATATTGTAGTGTGTAGCTATTTTCTCTTTATATTTCTACATTTATATGATTAGTTGCTAGTAAGTGTATAAATACATAGTTTCTAGGTTCAGTTTGTCTAACAGTCACGTATAATGAAATTATTTGTTATTTATGAAATACGCACATAAATAATGAATCACATAAAATAAATCAAAGAATACTTGTATCGAACAGAGAAAACAAATGCTTACCAACGCTGATATGTATATTCAGCTCAAAACCAAAAGTAATTTTGAGAGCTAGAAGACTTAGATGAGCAGGATACGTAACAATAAGAGAGTTCTCCATAGAGTATGGAAGGGTGATCTATTAGGCATTCAGCCCTTGGGAGTCTTACCGGGAGATTGATGGTCAACATTGAAACGGATACAGAAAGCCTGGTTTTCAGAGCTCAGGATATCAATCTCACGTATATACCACGATTATAAAATCGGCCATCGATCTCGATAGAGCAAAGCTCTAAGAAAGAAGAAGAAACTGTTATATCTCATTTTGATTGTAATGTCTTGGATTAAAATGACGTGCGTATAAGATTTCAAACGCTAATAATGTGAATCCAATTGATTATCATGAAATATGTATTTTAGTATACGCTTCAAGGCAAGAACATATAGGCTTGCGAATTGTTTAGATATATATTGACAAGAATGTTAATAGTAATTAGATTGTGATATTAAGTTTTGTTTGAATATCATTCATGAAAACAATCGTCCAATAGCGGTTGATAAAAATTTATCACAAACTGAAAACTACTTGAAATTCGTGAATTTAGATACAACTGAAATATAAAACTACGTAATTGTTTGTTTAGAATACGTCTGTTTAGCAACTGTATTCGATTCATAACTAATATTTCTTGATGTATTGTATTTTCTTTATATTTTATTTGTTGCAAACATCACAAATTAATAGTTCTAAGCAATTACAACAAAGCATAATAATAAAGGGAATATTATCGCTATATACGAAACACATCACTAAAAGAAAACCAATTAAAAATAACGGGTAAAACATTTATATTTAAAGAAGATAAATCAAAAAAACTTGCCCAGCAAGTTAGATAGATCATAATTTAGAAATTTGTAAAATGTCATCACTTTTAACCCACTCTCACTCAAATGGAAGATATCAATAATGAACGCAATTTTTATAAACATTACCATTGCTCTTCGCATTGACACGAAAAATGTGTGTTTTTCACGTTGATATGAATAAGTTTGTACCATTACCTACATCAGTCAAGAATTTTTCACAAATTTAATAATTGGTAAAGGCAGATTTATTTTTTTGAGCCACTGTGAAAATAAACTAAACAAATATTCAATAAGAACTTAAATATTCGCATTTTTAACTCGCTAATTTTAGTTACTCATTTCGTCCACAAAAGTACAGCATTATATACTTTTATTTGAGTACCTATAAATCAATATATTTTATAATATAAAGATATAAAAACAGAATTGAGCTTAAGCGTGATTGTAATAAATAGAAAATATATTTTATTTATTTTTTAGCGTCGAGGAATTTATATGAAAAAAATCGTGTATAATAAATAAAACAATCTTTGATCAAGATGTAAAAATTACCAAATATGTTGTAATTTGTAAGAAAGAACATAGTATATCTACCACTACTGTACTAAAACCATATTGCCGACAAAGCCTTTGGCTCATTATAAAAAATAAAAAAAGATGTCTGAAGATAACGCATGCTTACAATGTTTCTTCAAAATTGTTTTCCAGAAGAGCTTTAATAATAATGTTATTTTATATTGCACCTGCATTTTTGAAGGTTGCATGTTGAATTATTATTATATTTTTAATATTCTCAGTAATGACTTTTCGTGGTCATGCGAAGCGCCATAATTTGTGAAGAATTTTACCTGCTTTGACGTCAAGGGTAGGTGGTTAGATGTTTTCATCCCTTCAATACAATTCTAAGCAAAATATTCTTACAATATGTACCTGAATCGAGATTATGAACGGTTACCTTTAGTAAATTTAACGATGCATAGAAACGTTACAATGAAACTTTATATACTTTTTCTTCTTCCATTGACATTAAAGAGAAGCATAAGAATGAATGTAGTATACTATACTTATAAATCTTAGCGTTGTTAAGACCTAGCATTACTGGTTAATTTATTATGATCAGTGATTGTCAGCCAATTGAAAGCCTTCGAGTAGTATGGACGTACATGTACGTCCGTGCGCCGTGTCGTCTTGTTTTCAAAGTAATTCTTTTATTTTTTAATAAAATGTTATTAATTTTTTAAATATAAATTCTAGATAGACATATTATTGATATTTAAAAGTTATTATAAACATATTTATTTTTAAGCTAGAAAAAATACCTAAACATTACTAAAAAAAAGTTGACTTCTGAAAAATTCTTTTATGCTCTTTCGATACTTATTATGTTTTGTACACTTAAAAATGTACATATAATATATATATAAATATACCATTTTTGCTCCTAACATGGAGCATATGAATCTACACAGTGTGAAGATATCCACTCCGAAAGTGGAGTATATGGATATCCACAATTTGAAGACGACTTGACGGATCATTTTTCACGAGAATCGTTTGTCAGACAATTGCTCAACCAAATGCGCACCAAATCCTGCATTTTCAGAATTTAAAAATCAGACAGATGGGAAATTGAACACATATTCTCCAGATTGCTAGGCGCGCACGCTACCAACTACGCTAACCGGGGACTGACAATGTATTAATTTTGTTTGCAAAACTCGATCTCGCTATCTCTTAGTACAGTCCACTCGGCAACAATAGTTCAAGTATTATTGTATGATTTTATGAATGTAACTATAGCTATAGTATTACAGTAACTAAATTTAATTTATCATGCATTATATTAAAAAAATGATATGGATGAGATTTGTTACTGATATTTCAAACGGGAAGAGTTTCTTAATTTAGTCACGATAATCAACCGAACCGGTCGACTATTGCGACCTGGTTTTATGCGAGGGACAACTTTCTAGCTTATAAAAAATCGCTACTTCTTGCGTCAAACAAAAAGGACTTCTGATATCAAGGTTTAGTAATAAAATAGTTAGTCAGAATAGGAAATATTACACTACAGTAAACGAGGATGATTTAAAGCTATTTTTGTAACTGCTGTCATTTTGAAGAAATACTCACGATTATAATGCCACAACATACACATTTAGATTTAAAAGCGGTGAAGAAAAAGGCAATAGAAATCACTCTTTCTTTAGGTCGCGGGCACGATAGATGTCGCAGCAACAGAGCGGCGGCGACAGAACCACGGAAACAGAGATGCAAAATAGCTATAAATATGTGAGTGAACAAGTGACCGAGTCGTTGTGACTGACGCGCTGATGCACTCGCTCACTCATATGTTTATAACTATTTTGCATCTCTGTCACGGTCGTTTTGACGCGGTCGCTCTGTTATCCTCCCCGCGGGCTTTTACGTGTTCACACTATTCCGGTATTGATCACGGCATTATGGAGAAATCTACAGCAGGATACTTAATTTCAAGATTTGACTATTAATCATTTTTACGCATCTTCGAATTATTTATATTTATTAAAAATATAATAGTCGATTGATACGTAGTCAGAAACGGGATGCAATAGACTTTCCTTACGGTGTACAGCATTCAATGCAATATGCATAAACATGAATGACTGCAATATCAATAAAAAAATATGCAGCTAAGTTATTACAAAACAGTGCATGTGAACGAATATATGAAATATATGGCTGCTAATTGACCCAATGACAAGTGCCTGCCTTGATAATAGTTATATAACAATAGACCATCTAAGAAGTCCTAAGCGCGTCAATTGTTTCATTACACAAAATAAACCAGTATGTAAGAAACATGTTTCAATATCCTGAATAAGAATTTTCAAGTATGCCTTATAGAACTGTATATATACATTTATCTCTCAATTATTGCTTACGACAACATACAATAAAGACTATCGGTAGAAAATTTCAAGAATGTTTCGCACTGTACAATGAAGTTCGTAGAAAAGGTAAATAATTGATACCAGAGGAATCAAAATGGTACAAAATGTAACGTTTTTTTTTGTGGTGCATTTAGGTGCCTTTGATTCTAAATGCCTACATACAATTACATTCCGGTAGCAAAGCATTTAACCCATTTAGAACCAGTACTGGTTATAATATTGTAGAAAAATAATATGTTAATTTTAAAAATTGAAAAATATTATAAAATTTCGAGTTAGGTTAGGTTAGGATTATGTATTATGTATTATGTTAATGACAAGGCAATGTATGGTAAAAAAATTGAATGCCAGATGTATTAGTTTATCATTTCGATAGGAATTTTTATTTTAGAGTAAATTAAAAAAATATAGAAGTTATAATTTAATATAATTATTCCAACGTCACAGTATATATTTTATTATAAAAACTAACTATACATATTGAAATTCTTTATCGATATCTATATGCGTATTCGGTTTCGGATCAGAAATATCTCAAGAGCGACAAAAATTACCATACACCCGAATATGTTCAAACAATTTAAGTTATCACAACATTATCAAGAATATCTTTAGAAATGACAAAGTTTTTAAATTATATAGATGTTTACTTGGGAGGCAATCAATGATTTAGTTAGAATTTTATTGGTTGTATCTGAACCTTTTAAAGAGGTTTTATTCGGATGTTTAATCATTTCCAAGACTTTTAAAGAAGCTATAATGGCAAATAGATTATAGAACCAGGGCATACTGACAAGGTAAAAATGAACGTAAAATGTTATCACATAAACTTATGGTCAATTATTTGAATTGTGGCGTTGTGCATTGTGTTGTTTGCATTAGCATTGTGGTCATAATTGAGTAAAAAATACAATATACAAAAATACAAAAACAATAATATAATTACATAAGAGCATTGAATGTATTACGTATAAATGATTTATAAATTAATAATATATTATTTTTTATAGTAGGTATTGTGACACAAAGGGTTTTTGTGAGGAAATCTTTCATCTAGACAAGCATACCGAGAAATTTTCTAACGAAATGTTTATCAGTCTTAAATGATGACTATGCACAAAATGTTAGAGTTATGTTACCTTCTTTACTACATTTTACGCAATACACACTATAAAAGAATTTTTATCACTGAGTAAACATTACATGTTTTGGGCACATGTTTACGTATGTAAATAAAAGTCAATTTATAACCATAAATAATGATTTTATTTTAATTTGAAATTAGTAAAAAATAACCATTTATAATTCCTTATTATTGACGCCCATTGTATAGTTTTTTATACTACCGATTGTGTAACTTAAATATAATATAATGAGGTCCGGTAATTTGTTCGTAGTTCTATTATTACAAGTCAGTGAGCGAAGGTGTACCTTAAAATAGTTACTAATGTTTTGCGATGGTGCTTTATGAAAATTGATTTTAAGCTTAAAACGACTTAAAAATTGTAAATCCCTCTAAAATGAAATGGATATTTTTGAGATGTGCTTTGTTATAAAAATGTAAATGTTCATTTGTTCAAAATCTTAAATCTCCGAAATTTATTCAGCGATTGCTTTGAAATTTTGACACAACGTTGCATTTAAATACGCGCGTGTTTTTATGTATTAATTTTTACATAAATTACACAAATGTGACAGATAAAAACATGCTTTAAAAAAAACAGCGCAATTTAACTAGACTGAGCCACAGCAAAGCGCGGCCGGGTACAGCTTCCGACTTAACGACCACAATCCGCGATCAGTTACCGGCCTGCGCTAACTCATGGTTTAAATGTTCTGAAACACATTTTAAAGTTGTGTCTGTATTATAAGCATTTTAAAGATCTTCCATGATGTCTACAAAAAGGATAATACTATTTTCTCAACCTACCAAAGAAAAACTATTAATTTGAAAAGAAAAACTATGGTAAATTATGCAGCACGATGCAGGCCAATAAATAGTTTATATGTAGAACAAACAACTGCGTTTTGTATTTTCATAATTTGTTTTATTAATACCATAATGTTTAACCAATTTTACTGTATTAATTTATTACTTAATCTGAAGAAATCTAAATTAAAAATAAAGCGATACGTAAAGACATCCGAATATCAGGAATGCTAATGATGAAGAAGACAAAGACATACTCTAAAAATAATAAAAAAGAAACCATAGAGAATCCGATAAATGACAGCTGTAATACACTGGTTATAAACAACATAGAAAACAGTCTTATAATGTAATCACACACTATAATTTACTTCACTGAAATTATTGCTTAAGCCGACTTACAACCTATTTATCGGAACCGATTGTGGTCGTAAGTCGACGTCTATCTGTATATACATACTTATACATTGTTCATACATACATACAGGCTGAAGATGCCCAAGACCGCAAACACGTTCTCAAATAAATTGCTATATTGGAGATAATTTAAATTTTTTTGATAAGTTTGATTTTGAAATGATGTTCATAAAAAAATGTGCAAAAAACAAGGGTCCGTTTATTTTTAATTCCAGACCTCGTGAAACTAAATTATGCGATATTAATAATTTATGTTCAGTAGCTGTTTCATTCGCTACAAATTCAATTACATGTAACAATAAAGTGATGAATAATTATAATTTTAATCAAAACTTGAAAACAGAATGAAGATATTATATATCTTTCTAGTAGTGTATATTTATCAAAAATATTCAAACAAAAGGTAAGCAAAGGAGTACATGAATTATTTATACCTTGCTCAGGTAACACAATAAAACTTCTGATTCCCATAGCAAGCCTTACAAATGAATGCCGGAGTAGCCACGCGAACAACTGCCTTGGGAAAAATCCGCTCCAGACAAATAACATAAAGAGGCTTCGTGCAGCCAAAGTTTAGCGATTATGCGGCTTGCGGCTCCCCGGCCGATGGTTGCAGACCACTTCGGGATCATAACTCACGGTTCAACTAAGCAACAATCTGCCCTTTAATTATGAATAGACAAAGGAGAGGCGTTTCACACAACTTCCGTATTCCCACGTGATGCTCCGCGGGAACAGCGGTCGGCAACTATTATGACGTGCAAATTTTTTATGGTATTTTCTCCAAGGGAATCAACACACTTCTCTATTCACGACCTTTTTAACTGAATGTTATTTCTAATGAGCATACAGACAGTACACCGTATTTGAACATGCTAATTTAAAATTCATTGAATTTATGAATACTAATAAAAAATTTAAAGGAATTATTAAATCCAAGACTTGCAATAAGTGTATTATTTATATACCGTCGTCAATATTGCAGAGACACGTAACTTGATTTTTTAGTTTGACTCACTTTATAAAGTAAAGTTTTATTTTTTACAATCTCTCGTATTACTATCACATTTTTGTATTCACACATATGTTCATAAAACGTGTACAAATTATTTGTTAGTATAAAAATGTTCCAATGAAACAAGAAATTGCAAAAAAAATACTTCACGCCGTGTCTTAAACCAAAAAATCAAATTACGTGTTGCTGTAATGTTAGCGATGACATGTCGCCATTTTTAAAAAATATACTACAAATTAATTGATATCAATTAACTTTGAAACAATCACGAAATTTTTTTACGTCAGATTATTTAGGGTACTTGGCCATTCGCTGTGTAGCATTGGATGACCTGCTATGTCTTATTGCAGATCGTGGGTTAAAAACGATTACTTATATGACAAATAATACTTCGTCATGTTTGTTCATGATATGCATTTGTCATTCATACGTTATATTAATCGTTCATAATTTTGAAAGAGTGGTTTTTAGGTAATTGGTTATCTAGTCTGGTATGTTTGATATTCAAAAATCCTAATCCAGCTGGGGTATTCACATCTGAAACTTCTGACGTAGAAGTTTGCGTGCTTATTAATCAGCCACCTTGGTGATATATTAAAATACAATAGAATCTATAACTCTGATAAAAAAAGTCGTTCATTTTCATTAACTCTTGAACTGCCCTGTACGCCAGATATTTTGGAGATATTAAAACATGCAAGAAAAATAATTTTAGACTAAATTTGAGACTCACAGATGTTTGGTGTGACCTCGCATCATACGTGTCATGTGTGATTTAATGAGTTTATGTCGAAACCATTTTTCAGACATAAAATATTGTACGTTAGTAAAAGAAATCGTCCGGACTCACGGGTGAGTCGTTGGCGTGCATACGGTTAAAGCACCTCTTTATTACACTAAGCTTCAGCCCTCTGCAAACCGAAGTAATTATTCCCCATCTGGTAGCAGTATTTTCTATACTTTTTTATCTCTATAATTCGACGTTTCGACGAATGTGTATATATTGCATATTTACATTTTGAAGTGACTATGAGATTGTGAATTTTTTTTACGGACAACTTTAATAATCAAATTCTAGTTAAAGACCTTTATATCTTGAATGGTGTTGGAAATGCGATAACACGAGCTATTCAGTGTTTCCCCTGTGATTTAAAATGTAGAGGTTCCACTTAAATTTGCAATATTCATATTTCGATATCTATGTATTTTTGATAATATTGGTAAAGGTTATAAATAAAAAAATCTTGAATTGTACAGTGGAAGCCATTTAATACAACAAGAAAGGTTTATTCACTATATTTGTAATATTAAAATATTGCTATCTTTGTATTTTTGATATTACAGCAAGCAATAGTTTAAGTTAGTTAGAATAGGAATCATGCACGCTCTAACGCAAGCCAACCGAGATCATGGGAAGTTGTTTCTGGGACACTTCTGCCACTTTGAAGAGCGCCTCATTTCGTTACACCACGGTATACTCTCGCGTATCAGGTGTAGACACTTGGCGGGTGGTGGAAGGGAATTTAGATAATATTGTAGTTAAAAATAGAAAAATGTCTAAAATAACAGTGGATGTCATTTAACATGAGAAGAAAGGGTTACTCACTGTATTTATAATATTAAAATATTGGTATGGTTGTACTTTTAATATTACAGCAAGCAATGGTTTAAGTATGTTAGAATAAAAATCACGCACGATATAGTGCATGCCAACCGAGATCTAGGGAAGCTGCTTCTGGAACACTTTCGGCACATCGAAAAGGGTCGCACTTCGTTACGCCACGGTATACGCTCGCATATCGGGTCTGGATATTTGGCATGTAGTGGAAGGTGATGCAGACAATGATTGAATATACGAAAATTTCCAAAATTATAGTGGATGTCATTTTGATGACAGGGTTATAATCTCGTAGATTTAAAAAAATATTTATGAAGCCAAATGGCAAATATAAAATCGAAAACTGAACCCCGCACGGGACATACTATTCAAATAACATCAACAAAAATCATAAATTTGACGCATGGCCCATTAGAGGTCTTACAAAGTATGTACTTATTTCGGTATCAATCTGGTTCTGTAATAAACGAAATTGCATGAGTCATTATTGTTAGCTATGTGGATTATTATTGTGTGATTACAGGCAGTAAAAATAATATTATTTCTTGAAATATTCAACACGAGTGAACTCGATCGACCGTTTCTTGAATGATGTCGATCGAAATAAAACCGGGCGATAGTGATGTCCGACGTATCACTGCGGACCAGCTCGCAGCGAGCCCTTTGTAAATTTACAATTGATACATAATATTTCCAACTGTGTATATAGCTAATGGGCTATAATGATACACTTCAAATAGTTTGTAGATGGCACTGATATAAAGATCTCTTGTTAATATATGAAACTATGGTTCGATATGATTATTAAAATGAAATAATATGTAATGAGTATGTATATTATATACGATAATTCTTTAAATAAGAGTGATTATAATATATTGCTCATACTATCGAATAAGCAACTCATTCTTAATGGTCAGTTGCACTGAAATGGGCAATATTTTAGTATTTAGATACACAAAAATGGTTTTATAATGATGTTTTTTAAATTCAAATCCACATGCTATGTTAACAGTTATTCAATTATGTCACATTTTCCCTTACTCAAAAAGCTTTTGGAAGTTATACTAATGAGAGATAATTGGATTATTTAGCAGAAGACGTCTAAACCACAATCTGTCAATTATGAGTAAGAAGAGAATGATTTTTTTTCGGAAACGAAGTAAGATTTAATATGACTTTTGTATTATTAAGACTGTTCTATGAAATTTAAATACTGACATAGAATATACTACATCTTTCCTGATTACTAGATTATTGAAAAACGTAGTACTCTAAAAGTTATTGAATGTTTCGTGGGTTGGACATCTTCTGGTGATTCAAATTTGATCGTTTTGTTCTTTGATTTTTATTAATATTACATAAGTCTTTGCCCATATAACCTTGGAATTGGTAATATTTTGTTTATAAATAAAACAATATATCGATACAATACAATGCAAGATTATATCGGGACATTTATTGAAAAAAAACGCGTGAAATTGGCATTATGATAATTGTTATTATTTAGAATAATTTTGGTAAAAAACAAATAGTAATTAAGTAACCTTATATTTAAACTTCAAAGCCAAAAACGTTTTAACTGCATAGACGTTGTGTAGATATTATATTTTGTAAATTGCACATTAGAAAAATAACGATTACTTATTCTAGTGAAAATTTCTGATTGTGTGTCATTGTCACATTAAAGTATGGTTGTTTTCGAAGCATTATATGCAATAAAATTTTAAAAAATTCAATCTGTGGCTTGAGTGTCTTCTTCGCTACATCCGATTGATGGCGGTTATGATTTTTTGAATTTGAAAATGTAATTAAATTACAAATGTGTATACGTTTAAAAATAGTGGGGAAATGAACACTATATAATGTGCAACGCGCTCTTAACCGATAAGATAAGTATATTTAGATTATGAAATCGACAATAAAAATATTTGTTGCAAATTCTTATTAATGTCAACATTTTTATCATGTGCGTGAAATTTTATACGCTATCTTATCTTTAGGGCTGTTACTTTGTACACATGTAATACAAATATTTAGCTATCTATTTAAAAAAAGGGTCAACACTTTCGTGTGAAGGCGGAGCACATGCTCACAAACAGATACTGTGGAGATGTAAAATATTTGTTACGAAGGATTTGGTAATTAAACGTTTAACCTACAAGGTAGCGTTTAAATAGATATTTAAATCAGCTTAATTTATATATAATAGATGCATGATTTGAATTAGGCTGTGTTAGAAACTTTTATTTGATACACCAAATGCAATATTGTTGATGGAGTGTAAATTGTAATATGTAGAGAAGTGCTAGTTGGCTATTTGGGGACATCACGCGGGAGCAGTGAAAAAGCCTGAAATCAGCAAACATGGCAGGCAGCAGTGTTGTGAAAAATAAAATCGACACCATTTAGTAAGCAGTTTTGTATTTACCATATGCGAAAATCGCGATGCTAGTCCAAAAATCACTCAACAATCACGAATTAATTATAACTGAGCACTGTTACCAACTTGTTTTAGAAGAACAATAAACAATCGTTAAAACTTTCACAAGATACGAACTGAAACAGCTCGATATCTACACATTTCAATCACTTTTTTATCACACCGAAATCACCTACAATTTAAGCGGAAATTAATATTCACGAACATTAAAAATAACCCGTATCAACATTTAAATACTTGTTGACATTACGGATGTACACGACAATTAATTTTTATATTCGATAAGTTACATAAATTTATGTATAATTCGTTGCCAATATTTCAATCGTTTGAATACTACAATTATTATTCAAAATCAAGGTTGTTGACATTGACTACCTACTGATATTACATAAAGAACATTCCTATTATAATTAAGAGGTTTTTTGTATAACATTTTTTATGATATAAAAACAGTTGTTTTTTTAAATCTGGGAATTTATTAATGCTTGATATTATAATAAATTATTAAAGCTGTGTAAATTGATGTAACTATGATGAAGTAAAGGTAGAAATTAATATAAATTTACATTTTGCTTGTAGAATATCATCGATTATGTTTCATGTTATTGGTATGAATTTGATGAGGTACCGAACAACTATGGTTCACAAGTTTCTCCCGAATTCTTGCGCGTGAGCACACTTTTTGACAGGTACATTTGAAAATGGAACTATTTGAAAAACACGACGCGTGTTCAACAATGCAACGCAACTATCTATGAAATCACAACGGGAACGAGGCACTTTTGGATATTTTGTCGTCAAAATTATAGCGCGAACGCGGCACAATTTTCAAAGTTGGAACGCAAGCACACACTGCACAATATTCGAATTAAGAGCGGGGTTTAAATGAGCATTGACAACAATCAGTGAGATGTAACCACAATAACTTTTGCGCAATCGATATGTCACAAGGGTGGTTCACAACATTTTGTTTCGGCGTATTTGTATCGTTATCAGAACGGGCTAGGCTCCATTCGCGATTCCCAATACATCGGAATGTTGTCTCGCTGCCTTCGAACTCGATGCTCGGCAAAGACCGTTGATCGAACTGTCGGTATTGTAGATCTCCACGAGACCGGCGCCCGCGCATACTGAGAACCCCGCTAGAGCTTTCTCGCTTTTACGCTCACTGGCAGCGCCAAAAAAAGCGAGACATCCGTATTTCTCTATGCCTTTTCATCATGAATGGAAATAAGCAACCTGTGATCTGTACGTATAACAATGATACAGGTGAGATTGTGTGGGTGAAGTGAAACTAAGCGAAAATATTTGTCTCTTTCAAACGTAATATCGGTGAAACATTCGTGGGTGAGATAAAAATACTTCGCATTTCGATTACTTACCTGTTCTGGATGTAGGTATACGGGGCAGGTGAAAGAGTATGCGTGACTTTTTAGTAGTATTTGTGTTAAGTACAAGTATTGCGGACAGGTAAAGGTAGGGTTTATCATTAGCAGAGGTGTAGCTGCATTTAGGACATTTAAATATTTAGGACATTTGGGACATTTAAACATTTAAATATTTACCAAAATTAAGCGGCATTTAACACAAAAATTCTTAAAAAAAAACATCTGTAAATCACTAACAATTCCGTATTTTTATTTTAGTATTTTCATGGTTAAATTTCATTAGATACTGTGGTTCTCTAACATTTCGGACCCGGTATTTATCCCACATATTGTATGGTAAACGATATAAGCCTAGTTTCTTCTGCACAAGTTGTTCAAGTTGACACCTATGAAAATTTTACTAAATAAAGGCAACATAAAAACGTGGAAAATTTTAGAAAAAAATGAATTTTAGCGAATGGTAAAAACAATACAAGAGTTTGGCTTGGAATCCAATAATTTAATTTATTCACACATATTTATTTTAAATATATATTCTGTGAAATCGTTCCTGTCCAGATAACGATATATTATGTATGGAATCTTCCAAATTTGGGAGTGGTTTTGAATTTAGTGTAGTATATGATATTTATAAATCAACTCTCAAAACACGTAATAAATTACTAGCCTACTCTATGATGGGCGATATTTTCATAAAATTAGTTTTTTTTAATAATAGCTTTTCAATAGCTATAGTGTTTTTTTTAAATCATAGCGAGATATTGACCACGAGTAACGATTTAAATTAAAATTTTTGGATAAAAAATAATCAAACGTACCTAACATATAAAATACTCATGGACGAAAATCTTCTTTAGAATTTTTATATAGTTAATAAGCAGTCAAAGAATTAAGCTTAAATTAATTAATCAAATATTAACGAACAATAAATGTATAGCATAGATGTTTTGTAATATTTGGAATACAGTTTCATAAAAAAATGTTCTTAAGGTGTGGGTTCCTTGACGTCTTTATATATCACTAATATAACCAAATACTTATACGTATTTATGTAACCAATTTTTTTAAAGGTATATATTTTTGTTAGAATAAAAAGAAACGCGGAAAGAGCTCCACACCTGCGCGGTGGTCACTATCACATTGTAGGCGAGCGGTAGTTTGAATCGCGAGGTCTGTAAGGTGACCGAAACTCCCGACCGAAACTAAGTGGTCAGCCTCATTTTAGTAGGTTACCTTTACGTACGGGTATGAGGATGTTCAATTCGGTGACCTATAAACCAGTGAGTTTTCTCGATTATCTTGTTTATGCATAAGCATTTAGAATGTAAATTGTTATTCTAAAGAGATGAAGAGATTGCGCGTATCGGCTTTGGAAATTTTGACTACCGCCAAGGACGGTATTAGTATTCTAAAAATGCACTAATATTTTTAAATATTTCTTCTATATTAGAATTATCTTAATCTTTTATTTAATTTTATATGTATATCGGACTCTATTTTTAAAGGGTCGATCCGTTACACCCAATACCGTGTAAAAAGCATACCAAAATTAAAAATAATGGTGGTTAGTTTTCTTTTAAAAGATACATTAATTATTGTTTGTATTATTATTTAAATTATTATTTAAAAACACTTTAAAAATCGCAACAAAGATTAGATTAGATTAGATCACTATCAGTCAATAGACGGACCGGTACGAGATTACTTTCATAACTTCAGATATCCTGAGCCTGTGTTCATGATTCTCAATCTTTCTGCTCTGTTTCTTTTAAAATTTTCGGGTTTACTGGATTTAAAAAGAAAAAAAATTGGGGATGTAGTGCCGTTTTATTTTTAAATCGTGTAAAAAAAGAGATTGGTGTATGTGGTTAAAACATAGATCTAGGTTTACTATTGAATATATTTTATGAAAGAAACATTGGGATGGCCAGTTAGAAGAGTTAGTTTCGCTAACCATATAAATGTTAACTGAAGCCACCTTAATCGAGAAATTTTTCAACTTCTTCTCTCTTCTTACAAGAAAGTTTTTCAAGAATATCGCTGTCGATTTCAAAATTTATTTTTGCCGTACGTGTTAAAGTTGAGGATAGAAAAATTATAATTCTACCGATAATATAAGATTAAATTAAATAATAAAATGCCAATTGAATTAATATTCAAAATGTATTATTATCGATAAAATGATTATGAGATAATAATGACGCCAATCCGTCACTGGATAAAAATTAGTAGATTACACAGAATTTAGTTTGGGTTAGGGGTATAAAATAAGAGCACGCGTATTTCTCAGTAAGGTTTTCACGAAATAGTTATTTGCACATTTGATATACAAATTTGGCTTTGTGGGATTAAAAACAAACATACTTTGAAGATAAATTTACTGTCGAAATTATTTGTAGGATTAAAATATTCGAAGACGTCGATTTACAAAAATAGTGTAAAACACGATTTTTTAATTACGAAAAAACATTTCAGACAACAATTAATATTTTCGACTGATGGTGCTTGATGGAAATTGATTTTAAATTCTGA
>JAGVSQ010004046.1:0-20191 GCA_022683975.1 Rhyacophila evoluta
CATTTTTTATTTAAATTTTATTTTATTTTATGTTAATTATATTTAATATTTTAAGATAAAGGGGAAAAATACAATTAACCGATCGGCTATATTTATTATAGATATTATCGTTATAGTTATAATATTCTTTTATTGCCAGTTGTATATATTTTTAAGAAGATTGGTAATCAGTGCCAATTTTTCAACCTGAAAATCACGTGTTGCATCTTGAATTTTTAAAAATTCTAATGAAGCTTTAGGGTTTGAATCTGCGACCTCTGGTATCAGGTATAGATACCATTTGGCCACGGAATATTAATGACCTGGCAAAAATTCGCTTTCATACAAATATTGAATAAGCTTTCACACTTTTAATACAATGTGTATAATGCACAAATCATTTACTAATGAAATAATATTTAAGTGTCCATTTATTGTGATCAAATAATGTAGCCTTAATACTGTCATAAAATATTCTCCTTAATACAGCCTTGACTAAATCATTAATATTTTTTATATACCTTTTGATCAATCAAATTTTCTTGTAGTTATGAGTTCAATTTTTATTGCCTTTGATTGTCTAATATCGATTTTATTAGCGCAGTACTAATGCAGTCAGCCACGGCTATGAAAACACTAGCTGTTAGACTTACAGGAATAATTAATTGAAATATAATTAATATCCTCCATCATTAAATTTGTATTTACATAATAAAGTATAATTATATGATTTAATTTTAGTTTATTAATTATGTTTGTGTTTATATTATTTAATATGTTAGTTATGTAAACTGTTTATTATAAGACACTTTCAAAATACATAAGATTTATTTTATTGATTCAAATGCAATAAAATAAAGTTTTTAATTTATCTACATAACGAAAGTTCGTGACAAACGCTTTAGAGGCAAAGTGTGCTTTATTTTCGTTGAAAAACGTTGGGAAATATGTCTTTAGAAAGTAATAAATAAAAAATTTAACTAATTATACGGTTAAACGCAATAAACCAAAATAATCAAAAATTATATGACATTGTACAAATCCTACGCCTTCGTGTCTCATATTTTCACTGACATAAGATGCAATTACTATGAAAAGTCACGTGGGTGACACAACAAGCAATATTTATGGACTTCATTTAGTAATTGGGTATAGTAAATTTAATTTTATTGGCTTCCAATCGGCCAGAGACATAAATAAACCGACATTAAATATTTATTTGCCATTGCACAAGGTTGTGTTGGAGACGTTTAAAGGGAGACGCACACCGGCGAAATATTTTAACTATTCCGTTTATAATTTAATAACTTTTATAATTATTATTTATTACAAAACTAAATAAAAAATAGTATCTTTTAACTGTTTTGATAGTGTGATAAAAAATTATCTTAATTATCGTATTATATTGTACAAATCGCCATTTCCATCCATTAAAAACTTCAAAAATTAATAAATTTCATATCATTAATTTAATGTCTTAATACTTAAATGTTGATTATTATAATGACGTAAGCAATTATTTTCTACATCAATACAAACTTATTTCTAGAATTTTTTCGATGCATTTTATTATATATTTTTAAATAGAGAATTGTATTAAAATATCAACAGACAGACAAACGAGTTATTATTTAAGCAAAGTGGATTCCTACCGAATACTTAAAGTCTTTAATTTTATTCATTTAGAATTTTAAATGACAAATGAGATATTATTTATGTATAATGTATTTCTATAAAAAATAAACGTCTCCAATAACAATTATAACTTGATTTAATGAATCAATTATATTAAGTGACACATCTTATCTTCCCAATATTAACTTCATTGTATTTTATTCCTATGTATTATATATAATATAAAAAATATTATCACTGCCTTATTGTAATTTAAAAAATATTTATATTGCATCAACTAATGCCATATACCAAAATTTATTTAAAGCAATCGAGAACAATTGTTTCTCTTTGTGACTGTTTTCTTAAGTGTTTATATAAAGTAAAAATAAGCAGTGAGTGTTCAGTATCAATTAATAAATATTTAGTATTCTGCAATTGCAAATATCATATATAATATATCTTTTGAAATAAAAACCGTAAAAACTATTTCGCGTATTACTTTGAGGCGTATACGTCCAGCTTTAGAGACCTCACAGATTATATTATTATAGACTCATCTGGTTCAAGATTTATCGTTAACGAACCTACTCTGATTAAAACATTAAACGAGTATCATGTATTTTTGAATAACATATTGTTAATTAAGTCGGATTGAATATCCAATAAAAGATGAAGAACATTGATAATAATTTTTAATCATATTTTTGTAGGTGTATCCAATTTCCATGTAAGTAAATTCCGGTCTAAATTATTATGTTTAATTTGCAATAAACTCGTTCATTCATTTCAACATTTGTTTAACAGCGTTTTCGATTGCAAACAGAAGCTGACAAATTAAACTTTTTTCACGTAATATTTATTTCGTTATATAAGTATTTTTATAATTGTAACATTCACCAAATTGCCATATATTTTTAAAACGTTTCGTAAACATTTTTTTTGCTTTATCTCCATGAAAACTTGCAATTTCAATTTATTCATTAAGCTGCTTCATATTCTTGGAAATTGAAAAAAAAATTTCCATAGGAAAAACGATGGTTAAATTTAGTTAACTTGCAGAGTTAATATTAAATATAATTATTAAACTCTGAGTTTAATAACGTGAATAATTAAAACATTAATTTATAGTGAAATAACTTTTATCAATAACCGTAGATAAACACTTTACACAATAATATTACAAACATTTTGTTAAATAGTTTACAGATCTAAGCCGCTCCAAAACGACTTACTTATTAGTCTGTATCAATTCTCCTACTGCGACAATGCGCCTATGATTTTATAGAATAGAAAAATGTTCAGTGCATTTTCTTTATTTATTTCTTATTTTAATTGAAAAATAAAACTCTGCATTTCGTCATTCTTCCGATTTTGAATTCACCACCAATTTTCGGTCAGTTGTAATCAATAAATATTTAGTTTTAAGCTGTAATAAACATGTAATTTAATTAGCAGTGGACGTGCTAAGAGTCGATTATAATGCAATAAAAAACCAATTTCTGGTTTCATACAGAATAGTGTATTGTGAAAATGAAATAAAACAAAGAAGTACACTTCGAATAAAAAGCTTTAGTTTTGAAGCTTATTTATTAGCTTTACACGTTTTTCGAAGCATCATCGTTAATAAGTATTAGTATCGGTTACATACTAGGACCTCCCAAAATCGAACATGTTTAAAGTTAGATTCTTTTTTGATTATTTTTAGTATGTATACTAAAATCAACAAACTAGATTGATATTTTTACATGGCGCCTCTCCGCAATAATGTATATTGCCTTGTTGAAATGAACACGTGAAAAATAAAAATGTAGCCACGTTTCGATGGTATCTATTTGCCGAGTAAGTTTTATTTGCGTCGAATGTTTTTATAAGTTGAAAGTTAAAGCTCCAACAACTGTAATATATTATCAAATTTGACAAATTAGTAATATTATATGTATGCGCACTTAATAAAAAAAACAAACAAACTAATATCACCGTTGTAGCCGAATCAGTGGTGAGGAAACTTGGACTATGATGTTGTGGACTCAAATCTGGCTTGGACGCCAAATGTTTCACATAATCGACCAACAGCCTTGTAAAAAAATCCTGCCAATATATCCATAATTCATACACTTCGTTGTTGCAGCGTACGTGGCTTATATTAATAAATACTTATTGAGTCTTTTATATACAAGGTATAATACAATTTGTAATACAATGATTCGCTTGAACATTAGGTCTTGATCACATTATCAGGCACCCGTGGCGTAGCTACCGAGGATCAGTTGGACCATGCAAGTAAATTAAAGTTGTGTGCAAAAGCCAAAAAAAGCAAAAAACAATAGGGAACGCTACGGTTTTACTTGCTGCAGGATGCTTAATTTGTAGCTACGCCACTGTAAAGCGCCTAGTGCCAAATTTTAATGGATGTATTGTATTAGCCTTAGTAATTGATTGGTTGCATTACAATATTTGTTGTCCAAATCGAGATACAGTTGCAGACGAGGTTCAAATCCCTATACCAAAACTCAATACTAAAAATCTATACTAATATGCATGTCGTTGAGTACAAAGCACTTAACAATATGCTTTATATACGTTTATATCATATAAATAATTATATATTTTTTAACAAAGTTTAAGGTTTACTTGGCCGAAGAGAAAGAACGTATTGTTTTGATTCAAATTTGCGATTAATACTTGCTACAGATTCGTGAAACGCCTTCGAACGAATTTATTGTATCTGAGATTTTTATTGTATGCCCAAGTTTAAATTCTGTAACACTCAGTCATATCTCAGACGAAAATCAAAGCAAATGATGAGAGATTTACGATACGAGTGTATCAATATCCGCCTCGCAAAGTCTGTTTGCCAATAAAATATACCTATCATGAAATCAAACGTCTCAATAACTGCTATTTGTTTCATCGCGAACATAAAAATATTATTTTCAAGATTGTGAAAATGGAACGTACGAAATTATTTATGCCAAGCATTAATTCATTGACGAATATATAATTCATCTTTCAGCACCAGCTTAGCAATCATCGAACTGATCTCAACCTGATAAAAAATAACGGAACTTTTATGAAAGTGTGTTCTAAGCTTCATTGCTTAGCAATCTATTGTAGTAGCCTACTACCAAAAATAATATTGTATTTCAAAAGTTCTCAAGACCTGGCTTTTTTTTCGCATTGAATGTTGTATTTTTTAAGCTTTATTTTTAATCTAACTATCCATCCTTTATCTAACATTCAAACATCTTTATTTTCTTTTAAATTACTTCATATTCCTATTATTTCTTCTTTATACTGTCAAATTTTATTTTAAAATAGCTCATAACAATTTTTAACTATTTAAATATAAGTATAATTTGTAGCTAAACTTTTAATAACCTGTTAACAACACCGCTACTCGATCTACGAAAAATCTATTTTAATGTATATAGCTCCTATTTTTAGATAACATGTATCTCGTTATATTGTGTAAATTTATATGCATTAATGTATAGCTGTTTTAAATATATGGGAAATATTAAAAAAATAGGTATTTTAGTCGAAGAGTTTTTTTACGTGTTTTTGTTGTACCATATCGTTTCAATATCTTCTCGTAAGGGTGAAGACCACAATCTTCTTACTTTAGTATAGATACTTTGTATACAGTTGAATGGATAGTTTTTTTTCCACATTAAAAATATATTAAATTTGCGATTGGTTGGGGTCCATTCTCGTGATGTCGAAATCATTTGATTTAAAATTCAACATTACGAAGACACTGTTTCTTCTACAAAACAATAAGCCTTGTGACTACAGTGTAGGATTGTAGTGTTCTATAGACATATTTACTGAAAAACAATACTTAGTTTACAATAACCAAATTATTTTACCGTACTTTAGTCCCCCAGATCTGCAAGAGGGAGTCATAGTAAATAATTGTAATTCATTCATTTCTTTATTGCAACACTTGAAACTTCCCAAAAATATTATTTCAAAATATAAAATGAAAGTATATACATATAGATATACTTTTTAATAATTGACAAATTGATATTCAAAAATACATAAATGCATACATAGTTGACGAATTCCTCGGTAAGAAGCATTACTTAAGAATTCTTGCTGCAAAATAGAAGACATGTAATAATTTAAATAATAAAGCTTAACATGCCGTAAAATAGATAATGTAACACTATATCTATAGAGATCAAGTCTCTTTATAACGAATATCAAATTAACGAAATTTTTAGTACAACGAATATTTTTTGCTGTCCCAAACAAACGTTCATTCAATGTGTAATAATACTTCATAATACTTATTTTAACGATTTCAAGCAACAAAACAAAAAGAGTGGTCCTACGACTTTTCTTATAACGGAATTTAATCTGTAATTGGTTTTGTTTGGATATGCTGATACCTTCATTGTAAGTACTATAAAACTAAAATTAGCAACTATTTTTTTTTCTATACTGTGGTATTTTACAGAGTATTTTTGTGTTAAATGTAGTTGGCACATTCGTTTTTAGACATATCTCCATGCTTAATGACACATTTTGAGTCATTCCAGTCGTGGGACTCGTGTTTCGCGATACTTTTCGATACAGAATTGAAACATTCGTGTCGTCTCGTCGCTTGGCCATATCTCTTATTGACAATACATTGGAAATTAGCATTCGTACACGCTCCTTAGCTGCTCCACGAGGGAATGTCGTTAGCGGACAGCGTCAACTATTGTAGACATAAATTTATGCCAACGAACTGAGGTAATATGTAAATTTAAATTGTAGTACTATTCCTTGCGGCAAAATTCCACCATACTCAATTATTACAATACATAGACATGAACTTTTATTAACAAATCTAGAAACATACAGGAAAAGATAAAGACGTTAAATACAACAATAACCATATATCTTTTTTTAATTAATGCATTGTCAGCTTATTATAATTCTGACATTAAACAAAAATATACATGTTTTATTCTAACCACTGGATTTCAAGCATCCTTTAACTATTTGACTGTCGAAATTCGGTATAACAAGAATTTTTACCGTGGAAAAAAGGTGTATAAGACTCTCCCATTGAAGAAAGTATGGGATATTTTAAACTTAATTAATAATTATGCCATAATGAATCTAGATAAGTGGCTCTCTTGACAAATAATGAAATAAAAACAAAAGAAGATCACATTCTTTTGTTTTCATCATTCATGGATAATTACGAGATTTTTGACATATCATCGTATCGTAAATCGTATATTTTGCCAGTTCCATTACAAATGCACACAGTAAAATTGCGCACAGGATATAATAATTGCACCTAATATATACAGCTAACGAACCGAACGCTTAATAAGAAACAACGATTTGTGTTTATTGCAAGAGTTTATAGAAGTTAAAGATTACTGATCTCACTTGCCTGTTTATACTGTTATACATATCAAAGTGCAAAGTTGATAGATCTACCTTAATCTAAAAATTACTTAAAAATCCCATCTTATTGCATCTAGGTACATACATGTTCGTATTAATTCGAGAACTCAAATTCATTTAAATATATCTAAAAAAGTATCCCAAGAAATGTTGACAACTCCATTGGGCAGTGAGACCTACACTGTAAATATTGTATTATTATAACTCCATTATGTTGTCTTCAGATCTGTCACAAGTCTTTCATAAGCAGTTCCACAAATAAATTGTTTAAAAAATTGCTTTTTTTATTTTAAAATAATCGCAAAAATAACTGGTACAATAACTTGTTATCAGTTAAGCGATTGTATAAATACGAGCATATTATAAATAAATTCGCGATAGATATAGATTTGAAGGTGTTTTATAGTGAGCATGTGCTCCGTCTTAGTGTTATGATAAAAGCGTATATGGCTAGAAAAAATACATCTACATATTTAAGATGTAACCTGTGGGTATTTTATTACCCCTCTTCGGTGTTCAGTATATTCGTATTAGAATTCTAGTTGCATCATAAATTATTATCATGTGAATTGCATACAAAATTAGAAAAACGTGTGGGGTATATAAATTCCATCTTGTTAACAAACAACCTTGGCTCTATAGCGTTAAAATGTTCCTGTTTTTTTTACCTTATATTTGTTTGGATTCGAGCCGTGCATAGTCACTCATTTAACGTGATATATGGTAAATGAATTCACTGACAATCATGATAGTGTTTTCTACTTACACAATTCATACGTCATTATTCCGCAAGCGAATAAAACAAAGTACATCTTCTATGTAAATGAACTATTTTTAAATCATCTAAAAATATAAATTAATTTATTAATAAAAGATTAATAGAAATATGTCCAAACATTTTTCTATTAATAAGAGTAAAAACAAACTTTTAATTATAATATTCCAAAATTTCATTGGAAATTTGTTGAATATTGCCGCATGATTGACACTATTGACAAAAGTTTGCTGAAATTTCTGTGGATTATTATTTAGGATCTGAATTTGTCATTTAAACATCTTTGGTCCATAAATATGTGAATATTTTACCTTAAAATAGATTCACAATAAAATGATACATATAATTTATTTCCCCGGTGGCGTAGTTGGTAGCATGCGCGCCTAGCAATCCGGGGAAAGCGGGTTCGATACCCTATCTGTCGTATTTTAAAAATCCGAAAATGCGGCACTGGATGCCCATCGGGTTGAGAAATTGTCTGACAAACAGTTCTCGTGAAAAATAATCTGTGAAAATGTCTTCACATTACGAAGATCAATTTACTCCTCTTTCGTAGTGAGTATCTTCACACTGTGTAGATAGATCTATAGACACTACGTTGAGAATGAACATGGTATAAAAAATAAAACATAATTATAAAGTATGGCCGTGTAATTACATTTTCATTAAACTACCTCAGGCGATGGTATAACATCAATGAATAATTGTGTATTGTATTCTGTATTTGTATCAAAACTACTTTTATTATAAATATGACGTATATATATAAAAGTAATTAAAATAAATATTTGAGATTGAGGGAAAGCTACAAAATTATTAAAAATAATGTGTCGTGAAAAATAAACAAACGATTGTATGTCGAAATAAGATATTGATATAAATAAATATTGCTGCATGTCCGAAAGGCAATTAAACTTTATAATGATAATTGAATTCATCTTTAAGAATGCACTTATCATAAAAATTTTGACTGCCATCCAACAGCCAAAAATAGAAGATTAATATGTTTTTACTTTGATCATGCATTTAATGGCTGTACAAATTTTCAATTATTATTTAAATTAATATTTAAAAATATTACGGCCATGGTCATAATAATATATACATTTTTTATATTAAAATGACTATATTTTAAAACATTTTCTTTGTGAATTAATCACTTAGTATATGCATAGTCTGCATTTTCTTATGACATTTATATTTATACAGTTACACAGAAAACAATTCAAATACTTAAAATACTGACTAATTCAGTATACTAGACATTTCAAATGAATACTCTAACGAACACGACTGAAAATGTTATCAAAAAGTACAATAAGTACTTATTCGTGTATTTGCAAATTTAAAATTCTATATTATTTAATTTAAGCACGATATGGTAATGTATTGTTTTTATTTCTTTATAAATTGTAGTTAAAATATTTACAGCCGGATTAAATCTTTCATTAAAATTCTCTTTGCATAGTAAACATTCAAATAAAAAAAAAACATGACTTCTAAACCTGCACCCGGATTTTGATCACTGCGTTTGTTCATACAAGCATTTGAAAATGAATTATTATTTTAAAGGTATAAAACGAACATAACAATTTTTTAAATATTTTAATCATGTATTTAATGTAGTGCAAATTTTCTAAACTTTTAATTTTTTTGTGACGTGACTCCATTTCTATGCTAAAAGCATACATGATTTTTCTTAGATTTTCAACACATAAAAAATAATGATACTGTAGAATAAAAGATAAATTACTTTTAAGAATAATGTAACTGAGTGTTTTTTATTTATTTATTTAAAGCAGTAGTTAAATCAATAAAAACAATAATCAATTTACTCAACAAGGCCATTTAAAATTAATCTATTTGTCGATATTAAACGGTTTGATGTTTATTTGCCTCTTTTCTCGCTGTTGTTAAAATAAACATAATAAAAAACGAACCAGTGCAATAACTACATATCTCTCAAATTTTGACAGCTGTCCGTCAAGCCTGCATAAAAAGAATAAAGCCAACATTATTACTGCTTCAAAATATACTTTGTTATTTGACTGACTATTAGGTAGGTATGTTATTTTTTTTTCACATGTCGGATTCGACCGACAGCTCTTCTGTTGTATAAGCATGTTTGCAAATTACATTATGCATACTGTCCAAGAAGGTAACGTCTTGAGGTGGATTTACATTGGACACACGTTTTGATTTGTCTGCAAATAGTTCAAGCGTGGATGTACGTACTTGTATATTCTAATGAACAGAGTTGTTTTTGGAATAAAAAAGGCGTAGTTAAAGAATATTACAGTTGTATAATATAATTTGTATAGTACTACACCGTAAAGAAATTCTAATTAACATCATTCACAAACCTTTTACACAAGTCGCTAGAAAAATACCGCCACTTAAAGAAATGTAGGAGAAAGAAGGATCATTTGAAAGCAGTTGAATATGCAAAATGATCCAACTTGGTAAGAGTTTGTGCGAGTATAAAACAGGATAATAATAATGGCGGATCTAAGAATAGTTGTCATACTTTAATAGATCGATCCTGAATCGACTTATACCGTAAACTATTGGGTTATATCAGTAGATATTATGTTTATTACATTATGTGTTTTTTTTTGTGCAAATGATTTTTTCTACTCACTTTATTTCATAATCATGCTAGTACATCTTAACTTCATCGATCATGAACGCTAGAATTTAACTAGTTGAAAAATTGGGCAAGCAAAATTGAGGTTTTCCGGAGGTATCTGGGTTATGTATTCCTGATACGATTTGATAAGTATGAATAGTAACTCACTAAGTTGAGAATAAAGTAAAGGCATTAAAAATTATTCTTGGCTTCCTAACATACAAGATAAAATTAATAAGATCTATGTAATTAATATTTTCGACTGATGGTGCTTGATGGAAGTTGATTTTAAATTCTTAATTATTTAAAACTTGTAAACTTCCATATGTGAGATCACCGTTAGCGACCCGGTTTTCGCCTTTCGGCATCTTCAGGCTACATTATATGTGGACAGTGAGCGAACATAAAACATACTACTCTATGTAGATGCATTTTTGAACACGTTTAAATTCAAAGTTACTTAGCATAGAAAGCACACTTTCATAGTTTTGCATCATACACTGCTGCTTTAAAATTAATATAGTAAAGTCACAATAGATGATGGTTATAAAAATAATGACGAGTAAGCGAATGAAAGAAATTAGTCTCTACAGGTTGAAAGTATTCATTTATTGTCCACATTTTATATGATGAATATGAACGACTGAAATCGTTTAATTCATTATGGTGAAATTTAAAAAATAGTGTTCATTAAAACAGTAAAATAAATTTGCGAAATATGCTTGGCTATATAATTTTGTGAACATAAATATTTTGGCAAATAAATAAAAAAATATTTTATATTTCTGTAAAATGACCACCGGCCCTTGTGAAAAATTTGCATGCATATGAGATGAAGTGAAAAGGTATAATGAATGTTTCCATTGTCATGCCTTGTTTAACACCATCTATTCTAAGAAATAACTTTGAAAAATCATTTATTAAACAAGTTTATACTATAAAGATATATGGCGATAAACATAAATCGATCAAATTTATTCTAGAAATTTGTCGTTTGTAATTTCATTTTTTTGAAAATTTTCTTTTTACTTTCAACTAATTTATATTGGTATACATATATGTAATAGAATATTTGTATCATTTACTAAAATACAGATTGATTGTTTTAATTTATTATCATTTACAGGGTTAATTTACTGCAAGATTAAGACATTCCTCGGCTTCTTCTATTGGTTTTTTAAATATACAATCAATTTTAGTAAGACAGGAAAGTCATTATATTTACTTCATTGGTTTAAAAAAAATCTTATATTTACAACGAGTCTAATTACTTAAGCAGGCAGTGGTGTGTTTTTCTTTGCCCGTCAAACAAAATTATCCGGTCCGCATGTGTTAATTTAAAACTACTCCCTTAGCCCCATGGCGAACTGTTTTAATTTGCATTAACGGAATCAGAAGTAATCAACAATTTCAAATCGTTTACCGGTATCAGTTACAAGTTTATACTATTAACACAATGATTCTGTAAAACCTCATGGACATGATACAATTATTGTATTTATAGCATACATATTTAATGTATACTAGCATAAATAACTAACAGATTTTCTACTCGAAATATACACCATATGATAATTAAAAAAAAAAATCATCATTTTTTAAGCTTTTTCAAACATTCTTTTTTCGATTCAGCTTACAATATTTGTTTTATCAAGATCTATCAATCGGTAATATTTACCACAAATATCATACCTTGCAAACGTTTTTGTCCTAGTAAAAAATCTATACTGTTGCAATAACTATGTCTTATGATTCGACAAAATTTGAAAATTATTTAAAAATAAGAAAATGTGTAACTTTTCCTAATTTTTGAATAAATTATATTTGATATATTGAAAACAAACACTTGTGATCCTCATTAATTGTATTAAATCAGTAGAAATAAGTGATATTCTTGATTATATTGTATGGTATTTATTTTTTAAATGTAGAAAAATTAACTCTCATATACTAATAATATTTATTTAGAACTCTTGCGATAGTACAATAGGTACTGTTATCAATCAATTCAATTTAATACAAATTTAGATGAAGTATTTAAATAATATTGATTTGATCCGTTACTAAATATATATTTTAATTGTTGTTTTTCTTAAATAACGCAGTTGCTCACAAAGTGGAGCATATGGATACATACAGTGTGAAAATATCTACTCCGAATGGATCTCCGCAATGGGAAGACATCTATTGACAAATTGTTTTTGACGATAATTGCTTACCAGACAATTACTCAATGGGTATCCAGCCCTACATTATAAGACATTACAATATAAAAAAATCAAACCCGCATTCTACTGCGATTTTGGGGAAACTAATTATTATATAATGGTTAATTAACTGAGATTTGTTTAAGTACGATATATGTGTTAGTACTTTATTTATACCAAGACAATAATTTTACTTCAATCGATTGGATGTAATATTTTTAAGGTTGCTTATCTCTGAGTTTAACGAATAGCCTAATACAGACGGAATGAATGTTTTTAAAAGGCTTTTGCTATAATGAGTTTGCGTTAATAATAGGTTGCAAGTTACTTTTCCATACGCTTGCTTACCAGCTCGCAAAACAGCATGTCTTAAAAATTGAATGGTTAATTTTGGGTTAAGATTTTAATAACCCGCTTTTAAGAATTAATACTATACATATTTGAATAACTTTATGTAAAATAAAAAAAATAAAGAGGAAAACAATGTCTTTCAAGAGAAGTATGAATTTAAATGGAACAAAGGAAAAATATTAAAGGAATCAAATGTCATGATTATTTTTTAAAAAAATCAAACATTTTCTATTACAACTGACTATGTTAGTACATGAAAATTGCATGTATACTATATACCATTTTATATAAGATAGCGGACGTTCAAAGATTTTTAAAGTTATCTAGTAAGTTAACTTTTTTTTATATTACTACGATTTCAAGTGGATTGTGTGGAGCTCGATACACTCATGAAGACAGATTTTTTCAGAACTTACCGAATGTGCCCACCATCTACCCGCCCCGTCCTTACGCTCAGTCTAAATCAGGCATATCCTGGAGCTCTGATATTGAAGAACGATCCACTGTATTTGACGAGAATATCCCGGGATTAAATATAAATTAGAGCCACGCACTCAAGTTTACTGAAGTTAAAAGAAATAGAATGAGAAATAAGGTAGATGAAAAAATTGAGACTTATTTGATCAAGGAATTTATGTGGAGAGATCATCACGCTCGCCGTATGAACCTGCAACTTTTTTTAAAACAATGAAATTCGCCCATGTGGCAACCATGTCCGATGACCCGATGGGTCCAACAGCTGGTTGACCAACTTGAGTAATTTTAACCGCCAACTTATTGATTATCCAAGCAACTGCATGATCTGAATCCGCAACCTCTAGTACCTAAGCTATTTAGTTTCGTTAAGCTGTACAAAAATAAGCATAGTATATATATTTGCACTTAGTCATAGATATAGTCTTTTAAAAACGTTAAAAATTAGATATTAAGATAAATTGTTCAATCACACCTCATATAATATTTATATCTCTGAGATGTATGAAATGATCTTGCAAGTAACTTTAAATTCTCAGAACACTTCAAGAATAATAATGAGGACACTTAAAAATAACTAAGTAGGTTTTGCTACTTGCAAAATTAATATGAACAAATATGGCCAAGACATATTGAGTCATCCTTTAAATATTTTGTATGAGAGTACATACGTAGAGACTGATTTGTTGATATGTTACGTAATCGATAAATATACTGCTAGGCTTAAGTAAATGGTGTATGATTAAATTATTATACCTATAATTAATAAATTAACTACATACATTCCATTGTGTGATATAGGTAAATACTGCACTATAGAAAATGTTCATATTGTATTCTGTCATATATTTAAAAGCCGTAACTATTTGAGAATTGATATTTTTTAAGGAGTTTGTGTACTTTTTGTCATGTCTGCTTTATATTTGGAGTATATGATACTTGATCAAAATAATTTTTATGCGTTGGCGAGAACTACCGGATCTAACGAAATCTTCTTCCTTGTTGAATATATTTGTGTTGTGGTGTTACTTAGATTATAGATAACTAACTACTCGGATTGTTTTTTTCGTCTGATTTTCCCACTCACGTATAATCAAGGTATCGTCTTCTTCTTCATCCATATCCACTTCCCAGATGAAGCATATGGACAACACATGCCGCCTCCAAAAATTCTTGTAACCCACCTGTATTTTTGCGTCCTTCTAATACCTAGGCCATGCCTGCATCCCATAGCCCAGCCGAATACATATATTCTATAGTTAATATTTAGCGGTTTTCCACGCCATCTCTTTATATAAATATCAAATGACTCGAGTACATATCATTATCATTTACTGTAACCGAATAAATAAGTGTGCGCGCGTTTGTATACAACTCAAAATCAGAGGTCATACATTTTTATCTCGTAGCTACATACAAAATCAAGATACATTTATGTATAGAACATAAATTTCAAATTAGCTATGATAAACTGACAACCACATCTCGTCAAAGATATTTTATCACTTAGTTTAACTTAAAATGTTTGTTGGAACCATTAGAATGTATTGTCTTCCCTGGACCATGCAATTATATTTAAGTTCACACAATTTTACATATTTATGTATTTTTTATAATTTTAGATACTAAAATAAATATGTGGCAATATTATTAAACTAAAAATATTACATATTATCAAATTGTATAATACTGATATAAAATTTAGTAAAACCATTAAAGCCTCAAAATGGACTATAACGCCAAAGTATCATTGGGAACACTTAATTCTTACCTCATAAGACTTCTTGATGGAACTCTTAGCAAAAAATGTGACTTCACGCTCCAACAGAGTATTAATTACGTGGGAGTTGTCGTGGGATTCTTTAATGTCATATTTCTATTCACAAATTAGTTTCAGTCGTGCTTTTTCCATGTGTACATACTATAGCCATAATGCACGTACATGTAATAGCTCGTTACTTGAAAGTAGGACTATGCCTAGGAACATATTTATATTATCACTTACAGTTAAGTATCATAACCATACCTTCATAAATTTCTCTTAAGAAAATACCACAAATTTGTAATGATACCAATATGTGCATTTGTACAATCATTTAAAATTCAAGAAACTAAAAATCTGTATAGTAGAAGGATAAAATCGCTAAGTAACGAATTCAACATTTTTTTTTTGATTGGGTAATTTATGATCCATATGAACGAAGATAGTTTCTAACCGGTTCTATACCATAAGGACGTTAACGTGCTCTATAATCCCGTGTACGGCAGACCAGTTATAGGAAATGAGCGCGTATACGCGCTGTACTTTACATTCGTTACGTAGCCAAGTTTGCCAGTTTTAAATATTCTAATATCTTAAACGCGTACTCACATTCGTCGGAAGCATTGTGAAATATTAAGATGCGACATATTGCCAAGAATTATCGACAGTATAAAAGATATTTATTGGATTTTTAAAGAAATCGCCAGCCCTCTGGGTCCCGGCATTTAAAAGGTAAAGGTGTTTATTTGCATATAATGAAATGATTGTTGATGTTAACGGAAAGAAAGAATACATTACTATACAAATATAGTTATATCATATAAAAAAAGCATTTGTGCAATATATTGTGACGACATTATTATGATATTTAAAACAACAAAAAAACAGTATATTTATCTTTGGATTTTAACAAAATACTCAAAACAAAATGTTGTTGATATTATTACTAAACTAATTCACATCTTTTGCAATTATTTATTCGTTTTCCATTGTTTTATAATGGCTGTCCCAAAAAAAAAATAGCCTATTGATCTCAACACATATTTGTGTTAACTCATTGTTCACGATGTGCACAAATTTGAGCGTTCAAAAACCTTCTGTTGCGGCGGGGGGCACATTTTTGTGCATTTCTATTGTATTACTCTCAACTTCTATAAAAATCACATGTTTTGCCTTATTGATACGCGCTCCTGGGCTGGGCGTACTTCAGGTTGATTAATCAATGCGTTCTAATCAAGTCTACGGTAGGTTACATTTTTGTAACAAACAGCCGTAAACAATGAGTTAAAATTAGTTCAGCATATTTGCATTTTAAAACATCTTTAGAAGCTGTGTGTTTTGAGCCCATACCCTTCAGTACACAAGCGCTTATATTTCTGTCGTTGGATGAATTCAATTTATTTTAGCATTACTATTTCTGATGATTTGTTGGTTGGTTTTAGTGCAGAAGTACTATATAAAAGTAAAACCAATAACTATATTTCCTACAAACTCAGCGCGTCATCTCTAGGTATTAAATACAATAATTACGCTCCAGTTATGTATCTGTTTATTCATGGTCATCACTCAACTGCAACAAAAACAGTCTAATTCAAAACACATATCATAAAAATAGATCTATAGCTCAGCATATACAGATAGGCCTACAAAACATTCAAAGTGCTCATTTTTTTACCTGTGAAGATCGCGCCTGGCTCTATTATTACTGAGACAATCAATAAATAAATATGAATGGGTTATGAAAGCTTTTTTATGCATAATAAAATGTGTTGTGTTAGTTACTAGTATTATGATATGTAATGTGGAAAAAAATACAATCAAGGTAAGTGAAGATTGTGTAATATACTATATTAAAAATATAGTTTATATTTTGTTGGTGTCAACAGTATTTATTTGCCATGCTACATTTTGAATTTCATACCGTATTTTAAAATATTGACTTATTTGTTAAAGATTAATCCAATAAAATTTGAAAAAAAATTAAGAAACACAACTTCAAGTGGGATTGAAAGATATGTAGTTATGCAGTATATTGTGTGTAGTCACGCTAGTGACTGAGGGTTTATTAAAGTTAATAATTAGTCATTATTTTTTTATTTAACTTTCAATTTGAACGATGTTATCATTCGATCATCGAACTTTTTGAAGGTAAAATGTTAAATATGTAATATGTGACATACTTCCAAATACCCAACCAAAATTTCAAGTTCATTGCGCGGCAGGAGAACTCAAGTCTGTTGCTACTCAAATACCGTTTAAAAAATAGTATAAATATTTATTTTTCCAAGTGTAAGGAGCACAAATATCTTGTTTCCGATGTACAATTGATTGATTTGTATTGTATATTTTTTTCATCGCACTGTATAAATATTTATGAAAGTTATAAGAATTTTTTGGCACTTCTGAATACATCCTTCCTTCCATCCATCCTTCTTGCATCCGTCTGCATCTCAGTTACAGATCTAAAACTATGAATACAATTTCAGCAATTTGCTACGACATGAAAAATATGAGTCTTAAAAAAACGTAAACTAGTAAATGTAGCCACCATCCACCCACCCAATCCTAACTCGTGATCTTAATCATGCGTATCCAGACGCTTTGATATCGAAAAGCGATCTATTTTATTTTGGAAAAATAAATCAGGAGATAATCAAAATAACCCAACGCCTTGATTCCCATGCACTTAAGTGTGGTGAAGTTGAAAATAAATAAAATATACAATTCTAACGTGAATATGAACTTTTCTAATACATAAGTTGAAGTAAAAAATATACATGGTATAAAAATAAGTTATTTTTGAAACAGATGAAAAATTGGAACACGTAGGCAATGAAATACTAGGATATTATACAAATGCTTTCAGAGAGTAGTTAAACGTGGCAAAAATGAAATAACAAAATAAAACACAAAAGCTGTAGAGAGATTCCTTACTATAAGAGGAATATTACGATACAAAGTATACATAATGTTATGTTAGGCTCAAAAACGTTAAAAAACTATTTAAAACTTGTATATAAAAGCCAAAAGTTTTCGTGGGAATTGTGAATAAAATTATTCGTAAATTTAATTTATCACGAGTTCCGAGAACCACCTGTGGATTCAGTCATCGCTATACACATTCCTTTTGCATGTAAATGTTCATTATGTACCGATATATCGTACCAAAAATTCTTGTTGTAATTAATTTTGTAAAACGATACTCTGACGGAACTTTGAAAGAGATTGAAAATTACAGTTTTATCGTAGGTGTCTACCGAACCCAGATGACCTAACTGATTTTTAATCGGACCCGCATATGACATTTCGATCGGTTGAAAAAAATAATATCATCAACATAATAATTATACACCCCAAAGAAGATATTATACAGTCGTTTATCATCCCCACTACTTACAAATCTAACTATTATGTATGAATGCGATTAAAAAATATTACATCAATCAAACAATTGCAAAAATAACGCCTGCCATTGTATTATATATACTTGTTGAGAAAAGTATTATTTGGAGGAATTATTGCTTGTTAATATAATTTTCCACAAAACTGCAGACCAGTGGGTTTCTTGGTTAGTGACTTTGGTGAAGAAAGCAACGTAGGTCATAATAATCCGCACAAGACCGTCCACATAGAAATACGGCTTGGTTTTCCTGAGGAAAGGTATTATGGATTTTCTTTTCCTGTGCAGGACAAGGTGCACCAACATTTTTGCCGAAACAATGAGGAACGTGATGCCATGGTAGTTGGTCATATTAATGGAAGTCGCCTTTTTGTGTTCACTAACTACTTCACGATTTACCCAGCTTCTCGGATAACGTCTTCTTCCCACAATTTTGACAATAAACTATAGAAGGGACTATTTTTTCTAAACTATTTTGTTTATTTTTTCAAATGTGTATGAATATCAAGAACAAATTTATAATTATGGAGTCAAAGTTTTATCTTAATATTTAATTTATCACTAGAGTGAATTGTGATCTAAGTACTCAACATATTTTTTAAGCCCGTGATCGTTTCTATCCTTATCACGCTCACCAAGTCAACGAGTGGTTAATATAATAAAAATTTAAAAAAAATTAAAAATGTTAGTATCTTTAGAAAATTTTAATAACGTACAGTTCATTCAAAAAGATGTTTGATTATAAATTGCAGGTGTATAAATTAGTAATCGGTAATATAATAGTTGATAAAGAGGGGTACCTGCTGAGTTTTATTTTATGAATAAAAAATATATTTAAAAACAGTGGTCGACGATTTATGCCAATGTCCTGCATAAAAGTCAAGATAATGCCAACGATCTGACACTACCAATTTTATTATAATGGCACTAGATTTTAATGAAAAACCCGTTTGAAATTGAACATTTTAAACGCTTGATTTCCCTTTTAGCAATGCCATTCGGCATCTCTAATGGGAATCGAAATAAAAAAAATGTTCAAAAAATAATCATTAAAGTTTTAAAAATATTTTTCATTATATTATCTGGCTTGACGCATGGGAAAAATAGATCTCCACAAAGATTTCCAGTTAGTGAGTTCAGTTCATCATTTTAATTTTTGCAGGACGTTTGTGTGCTTAATACAATTTTACTTTTATGTTTGCAATCCAAATACTATTAAAATATAAATCGAGTATAGAAGATTTAACAAATATAAAAAGCTGTCAAATGTTTTACAGTATTTTAGATTAGCTTTGATTTGCATGCATTTGCATTTGAATGCATGCATTCTGTCAGTGCTGCTCTGCGGTTATGAAACGTGGCACCCAACATAGGCCCAAAACAACCGTATTCTGAGCTTTGAGAACAGGTGCCTGCGACGGATTCTGGGCATACGATGGTATGACTTTGCTAGAAATGGGAAGATAAGAGAAAGGACTATGCAGCCATTTGTCATTGACAATTCTACCTATTCTTTAAGCCTAATCGTCACGGAAGGCCACTAAATACTATCTATAGAATGTATTCGGCGGAGTTACGGGATGCA